>JADAQX010000043.1:0-135917 GCA_015476325.1 Cardiosporidium cionae
TTCCGCTTTCATCCTTTCAACGTTAATACATCTCAACCGAACTTACAAACCTCTCAATAATATTATTCGGTATTCGCTTCCACAAACTCGCTCGCTACAAACCATCGTAATAATACAATTGTTACACAACACATACTTATACAACAAAAGTATTACTAGTTCAGGTAGTAGGATTAATTGATCTCTTATTAACTGCCATGTAATAGGATTGTTACCTAAATAGTAGTTGAAACAATATAGGTACTAGTTCACCCTTCGATAAAATGGAATTCCTATCCTCAAATTGAGCGCAAGTTTATACTAGGAACAGCGTGAGAAGAGTACTCTTGTAACAACGTGAAATGCATAACATTTTGACATGATGTAAGCAACTCCTGTACATTCATAGCCAAAAGTGTAGTTCATGCGTTTCATTCACAAACAAATTACTTTGCCTCCAGATGAGATAACCCTCAACAAAAGTTTCGTGGCAGAAAATAAGCATGGAAAAACCAGCAGAATTTAGACTGCTTTTACGATCCAAAACTGGGATCTTGTTTTGCGAGAAGCTACAAATTATCTTCCCGCACAGACGACGAGCGCGTTGTTTTACGCTCTGTGTGACAGCAGGCACATTGTCCTATCGCAGCGATAAGATAATCTCTGCATTTCTCCACCCGTTGTGTTCTCACTATGCGGCTAAATTTTGAAAACATTGAGCACCTTAATCGCATACAGTTGAGTGATATTGCATATGAATCTTCTCTGCATACTGATTGTAGAAATGCTCTCTCCCTTTGTTAAAACTTTGTGTCATTTCATTTTTAAGCTCCGGGAAGACCTAATGCACATGCGTTGGCTTTGTTCAAGTTCGTAGTGATAAAGGGAGTGTTGACTCTTAATGTGCCGTAATAGCATCTAGTGTAATTCATTTAAAAATTGGATTGTAGCATCAGTAACTCATTCACAATGTTAAATCAGTATAGCCGAAGCATGCAACGTCCTCTTCATACTCTGCTGCCCTATACCAAGATTTTTGTGTGCCAATATATCTGGATGTTCGTGGTCCTAGTTATATTCACGCAGATATTTGGCGATGCTTTCAAGTTTGATTCTGCTTTTCAGCCAGCTCAATTTGATGGTGCCTTCTCTACTAAATTTCTTCGATGCACTCGTTCCAGCTGGTCAGAAAACCTTTTTCTCCCTCACAGTAGAAGGTTTGAGGGTGCCCCGCAAACATACACAAAAGCCCTAACGACCTCTTCCTTGCTGCCAGAAATACCTGTGCTATCTGAAACTGAAAATCAAACGGAAAAAACTTTAAAAAAAGTATTGTATAGCTAAGCTATTATTTTTATAGTAATGGAGCAATAAAAAATAATACGTAGTTCAACTGCAGTTGGAAGTATGATATTTCTACACGTAGTAATTGTACTTTGAAAATTAATGGATCACGACGAGAGATAGCTTTACAGAGATTGTTTGATGATAAAACTGCTCTTTTCAACTTTTGTCCTTATAATTATTTTTTTTTTTGGTGCTTTTTATTTTTTTATGAATCATCTACTTTGATTGTCTAGTCTTTCTGCAGTAGAAAATGTTGTGTCATTATGTCGCATTTTGAATATAGGGGGTGATAAATGAATTATGTCTAATGGGTCAATTTGCTTTTCTAATGAACTTACGTTCTTCTGTAGTTTGTAGAAATGATTTTTTATTGCATATATTACTCTGCAGTCAGTAAACAAAAAGGATTTGATAAATAAAATAGCCACTGATCAAAATCTTCCGAAAGCCCACGTTATGCGGATTGTAAACGCCGTGTTTGATGAAATAACTGCAGGACTTATCGTTGGTCAGAAAGTGAATTTTCCCAGATTTGGTGCTTTTGAAACGCGGTATAGACAGGCCCGAATGGGGAGGAACCCACAAACGGGAGAATCTATTAATATTCCTGCGTCTGTTGTTCCAACCTTCAGTTTTTCACAAACTATTAAAGCTTTAATAAAAGAAAAGTGGGTATCAAGCACGGAGAACTCTTTAGAAACCGAATTATTGAGTGCAGCAAAAGAGGATGAGATGCGACTGGAACCTCAGAAAAAGGCTGATGACTTGGGTTGGTAGAAAGTAACAATGGAAATTCACATAGAAGTGTTGGTGTCTCCTGAGTTTTTCTTTGTATGAAATAGGGTCGTCTTTTCATATGCTTAAAAAGAATAATGAAGATGCAGCAACAGGAAATATACCCAATCTTATTGAAATAAAAATCAAGGAATGTGAAACAGTTACCAAATTTTTTTGTATGATGGCGCAGACCTTGCTGTTGCTCGCTGCCTTTTCTTGCAACGCTTGAATATTTCACGAAATGGGTTATAACTCGTCTAATATTTTACTTGCAAACCCTTATCGACCCTGTCTTCGCTAAAAATATTGTAGGTTTATGTTTTTTGGCTTAATTAATTACGTTCGTCACAAACTAATAATACCGGCTTATTCGGATGAATTATATTGACTTTTTTTGTGATGCTATAACCGCTGTGTAGAAAATGCCGCGTATGGCTTCATATTCGGCAAGTGGATGATAATTGGTAGTCCTTTTTTTAATTGCATCTTACCACGTGAAATTCTACGAAGATGCTAGTAACTCCAAATTCATTTAATGAAATTGAAGAGGAATGGTTCTGAGCTTCCTGTTCAAACATGCCCATTCAGGCCTATTTTACTCTCTATAACAAGTAGCGCTACTGCCTACTTTCGTAAGTTATGTACGGTATTCTTTCTGTGCGACTTTCAGCCCCATTAAAGTAAATACGACGCAACACTGAACTATTTTTGCATAGTTTCCGTTGAATAGCGAATTATTGGGATGCAAATGACGCAGCAGTATGACCCCATATCTTAATACAGCATCTAACTAGATAAATGCATTTCATTTACCGACCCAGGGGAAAAATTCGTCAAGCAACCAACCTCATTTGCCTTAATTGAAATTCGTCCACTTTCTCTACACCCAAGCAAGTAGGATAAGCTTTATTGGTGCTTAAGCTGAGATATGTTAGAATTAATGCAAAGAGTAAATATTTTTAAGTATGCAAAATATAATTCAGTAATTTACTTGTTGGATAAAGACTCCTGCAGGCGTTTTTACAGCAGCTTGCCTACTGTCGTAAGTAGAAAATTATAATTTCCTCATAAAATAAGAGAGCACGAGTTCGAGAGCGTTATGCGTTGCAATCAATCGTGCCACAAAATGTTTGCACTCTTTGTAGAAAAGCGAATACTTCGAAGTTCCAGGAAGTAGCGACAATTCATTTTAGTGATCACTAAAAAATGTAGAGAAGCTGCATATATCCGAAAAAAGGTTCATCGATTTTGGCTCCCAATAAGAGTTCCACAATATACTGCAATATACTAGACGTAAGACCATTTTACCAAAATTTTATTTTACCAATTCCTACCAAAACACGATCAACAACGGTTGTCTTTTCTAATTTTTTCAAACGTTCTTGCGCCTTTAATGCTTTTTCGTTTCGTAATCGCTTTGACAGCTCCAGGTCATCTTCCCGCGGGACTATCGTCGTCTTTCCTAAATATTGTGATTCTGTATCATAAATATAAAACGCAAAAATACCAAGACAATAGACAGAGAATTGCATCGATTATATATGTTCCTAGTTTATTATGCATTAATTTCATCAAACAAGTAACAAAATAATCCTCAAATTTTCACTCAGACATAAAGTGGATGCAATGAAACTTCACATATACTCAAATAGAATAAAAAAAGAAAAGTGAAAAATATGGAACAGTAATTGAAATGCATATCAGTTCAGAGAACAGATTACCAAATAGTGGAGATTGATGTCGAAAAAACCATCCTGCAGATGTCTCATTCTGTTCATTTTGCTGAAGGGTGCTATATTCCAAATACTGCGGAGTTTCTGTTTGGCAGTCAGATCCTTTCTCGTTTGTTTTATCGCCTAACTCTTCTATATGATAGGAATTCGAACACTTTGACTTTTCTGTGGTATGTGGTGCCATCTGCAAAAGAATAGCAGGAAAATCCAAACCACCCCGTAACTTTTGTATGAATTCTTTTCTTTCAGTGTGATCTTCTGGGAGAGATGCAACCACTACTGCAAACAGGTCTGAAGCAGCGAGCAACGATTTTTCAACGGACAATTCGCCACTCTCCTTAAAGGAAAATATTTTATTATCATTCGCAGTTAATATGACACTTTGAATGCCCGACACAGCAATGAGTTGTTTTCTGATATGATTGAAGACAGAGCCTCTCTCTCGCCAATCTTCACCATACAATGAAGCAATTGATTGAAGTCCAAATATAAGGGTATAAGGTTTTGTTTTGTTTTGTTTATTTTGCTCGTTTAGCAAATCTTCACTCTGCTTTAAGGTAGGGCGTTCACACTCCTGTTGTGCTTCGATTCTTTGTTGGGTGGATGAAGATACACAAGTAGAATGAGTTATCCCACTTGAGGTCTCTCCGCGAGAGGAGAGATCACATGTATTGTTAATTGGCAAAGGTGATTGAGACGTAATGGTTTCCACCGCGGTACGAATCGAAGTAGCGGGAGATGGAATAAAAACGTGATGATCTTCTCCAAGTTCACTACTTCTATGGGAGGCCATGTCACACGTTTCATCATGCGATAATTTTCGCCTCTCAACGCATAACTCAGTATTCGGATGAATTGTATCCACTGTTGAATTGCTTTCATTAAATGCTACGCCAGGAGTAGGTCCACTTGTAGCTTGTTGAAAACCAGATTCGACGTTGCTTAACAAAGGTGACTGAGCGGCTTTTGTTTCTTGAAACTGCACTCCATCAGTACTCGCTTTCTCGCTAGATAGCAAAGAGGCCAGGGCTAACTGGCTGCAATTTTGCACAACAGAATTGACACAGGTGCAATATCTCTGCAGCGTACTGACCAGCTCTTTGTATTGGGTAGGAGATTTCAGAAGCAATTCCCCATATGTTTGACAAATTGCTCGGAGAGCTTTAGCTGCTTCATGCTTGACAGCTTCGTCCGGGTGCTCCAAAAAGTGGCACAGGCCAACGGCTAACCGTGGAACACGTACCAGCACCTCATTCGAAGGGGTAGGTTGCAAGGCATGAAACCGCAATTGTCGCACAACTGAAAGGGCATCCATGGGTTCTTTGAAAATATGGGACAAAAATGAAAAGAACCTGGAACCCTGTACTGCGTAGTTACAACACCAGGGCGTGCCCCTGGAAAATTATCGTTTCCCAAAAACAAAAAAGAGACGTAAGAAAAAAAGAGATCACCGACGTCGCATGATGCTACCGCTATACTCCCCTAAAAATTCCTTCCAACTTTTGTGCGGCGAAGGTTGTGCAGGAACAAGCATAAAATACAATAGCTTTCTCGAATGCTATATCAAAAGAGTATGCAGAAAGGAGTAAGAACTGCAGCGAGGTGGTCAAATTAAAAACATAAGTATAAGTTTCATGAACGGATTAAACAAAATTCCCTTCCAGTCCCTTTTTGGGAGTACTCTGATCAGTGTAACGGCGTATCGCTAACGTTATTTTATGAAAACAATGCAGTATAGACGGCTGAGAATTACGTGCCTAATGGTAAACTCTAAAGTTCAACATCTATTTTTTGAGGAGTTTTGCTAAAAATAAGTTACGAGATGAGCGAAGCACTCGGAATAGCGATGGTTTTGTTTCCAGCACGGTATTGAGCTACGGTTGCTTGTTGTCTTCTCTCATATCTGACATGGTCAGCCCTGTTCGCGTGTCTAACATCAATGAGTGGGTAAACCAAAAAGCAATCTCTAGAGTTAAATTAGAACTTAAATTATTCCTAATGTAATAAAAAAACTCCTTGTGAAGATAAATTGTCTGCGCAATGAAAATGGAAAAATTTGCATGCAAGGATAGAAATACATGAATACCTGGTAAAACTGAGTGTAAATGGACGTTGCGTCACTACTGAATTGCAATGTATGCTGATAGCTGAAGAAATGAACACTTGCATGTAAATAAAGTCGAATATACTTGTGCAGTATTTCTCCAAACTAAATGACTATTTGTATTATGTACCCATTCAAGAATATTTGTAGCAAACATGCATATGGTGCGAATAACAAAGCGAAGTATAAAGTAAATTAACAACAAAAAAAGACAATTGTGCCAGTTTCTTAATTTGCAAAAACAGTGATACTGTTGTGGCAATTTGCTACATTTGTAATGATGGCAGCTTTATAATAAATTGCGGTAATCATATGCGTCACTAACAACCGCATAGAGAGAATAAAGAATATTTAAATACAAACCATTATACATGTCATAATAACATATACGCCCCCATGCCCTTCAATAGTAGAAGTTGAGGAGAGATTTTGTGGAGAGTAAATGAAGGAGTGAGATTCCTTTACTTTGTAGTTTTGTAAGCGAAATATTGTGAATGTGTAATTTGTTTAAATGCCTTTCTTTTTTTCCTGAATAATATGGCGATGCGACAGTAGCATTTCATACCATGCTAATAGTAGGAGCAAAATCATTTTGACCGTCATTCTGTTTGTAAGCAAATGCGAGTCTTATTAAACTACGTTTAGAGGAGCTGCAGACTAAAAATTCATGAGCTAAAGAAGAGGCTATTTCTATTTTGACTTAGGTAACAGTTGGAGTAGTTAACCCTATTGGTCCATAGTTTCTTTCTTAAACAAGTTCTTTCTTACATGCTATGAATAGCAAGCCGAATCAATTTCTGAGGTGAAATGAAAAGTCCTATAACGCAATTCATTTCATTTTCCCTTATTTGTGACTTGTGCAAGTTGATGATTTCAACATATGTACCCTTCGATTCCCTACATTTCTTAAAGCTGATACCAGAAAACACTCTTTTATTAAAAATTACGCAAAGCATTTTTAATTGCACATATTTGCTTTCTACACGCAAAAGCCAGATTGAAACTATTTATTAGTAATGGTACTTTGGTTTGATAACCCAACTATGACAGCATTAAGAGAACTTGCTGCTTCCCACAATGAAAAATGAATTATTTTAAACGCTTGTACCACGCTCCATTGTGCTTTGGGCTAATGCTTTCAATAATGGTTATAAGTAGAGAGCAGGCATTGGTAGGCTCGAATAAAAGTGTTTGAGGCCATTTATCTTAATAAATAATTATAATTCTTTTTTTCGCTGATTTTTTATGACATAAAAAATATCGTGCAGTATTGACTGCTGATAGAAAGAAAAGACAACAAAATTTACAATGCGAACAATCTATCATAAGAATGACCAACCATTGATTTTATCAAAAGAAATTCCATCATTCTGACGTCTTACGAAATTATTTAAGTTCGAAAGTCAATGACCAGAAGAGCCTTTACTATTTTCGAAACTGCATATTTTAGCCCTGTTTATACTGCTATTCGGAACTCATGAAATTAGACAAACTTCTGTTTCCTTCCTCATCAGCCGTACATTGAAGTATGCAGAGTGAAGCAAAAATCTCTTCAATTCCCTAGAAATTATTGCGCATCGCATCAAAATTGCAACTTTTACAGGTTTGTAGAATGCAGCTTAATTCATTTTTGCATGAGTGATGTTAAAAATAAGCAGGCCTGTGGGGGCTGACGCAATCTTTTTTTTCGGATATATTTAATGCCATGAATTTTTACTAGATAGGGGTTGCAACAAAAAGAAAATTGAAACTAATACATTGATATTACAGTAATTTATTCACCTATAAATTTCCAAATTTCAAAAAGTTTTTTTGTAGCACATGTATAATATTCGCTTGCTTTACAATAGCAGAAATCCCGTAACGCATGTAAACTCTCCACGAAATGCTTTCTTGGACGTTCTTATTTGCCATACGTTTGATTAAAATATTATCAGTACCACTAGATTTTTTGAAAAATGCCTCGATGCTCTCTTTTTTTGCCTACCTGTGTCATAGCAATGCTAATGATAAAACTACTATGTTTCTATCTTTTTATGTTCCATTCCATGCTCGTAGGTCTGAGGAAATCATTTGCTACAACTGCTTTATAAATTCGTGAAGCCCTCTTTGCAATTTATTTTTTATTTTTTTGCCACTAAGCAATAAAGTAAGTTATCAATGCAAAAGTAAATAAATTATCACAGCGGTTTCAGTATATCGTCCTTGCTATTAATACGATAAATAGTATTGATGTTTCTTCATTAAAGAAGCCTCAACCTCTCACCAAATCGAGATTGCATACCATCATTTTATAAGTTGATTATTAAATACCTGTTATCAAGCAAATCTAGTACTGGGAATTAACTTGAAAATAAACGTGACTTCCACTCAGACGTAGCGACACTCAGTATCTACCTACCTACTAAGAAACTTATTTCAAGCACTTGGTGATAAACTATTTAAACTTGTCCACTTTCCTTGCACATTTTTCTTTTCAATGTGTTTAGCTGTTGCAATCATCGTAAAATGGATGCACAAACATATACTTATTCATTGATTTTGTTTTCGATTATGTATTAAGTTGCAATTATTGTAATTTCAGGAATGTTTTAAGGAAGTTTATATGTCGACTAGACAGTTTAATTCTTTTCTAATTAAATTACTTGCGAGGCTGTAACTTTTCCTTGACATGCTCGAACAAATTCTGATTGCTATGTACATTATAGTCGCATTTCATGTGATTTTGGCAATGAAAAATGCAATGTGTGCCACGGGGAGTGGAAACAATCAAAACTGAAAATCCATTTGTTCTTTTCGATAATCGATAATCGTGGAGGAAACGATTGTCTAAAAAAAAATGAAATCAAGTTTTTCAGAATTTTTACTTCTTTGCAGCTAAACCACAACAAAAAAATATATAGCAGGTTTATTCTTTCCACCTATAAAATTGCTGCTACGCGGTAATAATGCTTTGCTGCTTGTAGCAAACTGTGATGTGCTTTAATATTATTTGCATGTGAATCCAGCTTCACGGAGGTACCCACAAACAACGGAGGAATAACTGCGAATACTGTTCGGAGGCGGTTTGTTTCCCCCTACTGGTACCGCGTTGCTGTGATTGCAAGGTTTTAGAATTAATTCTCCTGTTCCACACCCGTGCTCTCCTGTTCGACAGATATTAGGGCAAGTTCCCCACCTGTAGACCGGCGATGCCATCTTTGTATCACCTCTCATTTTCTTTCTACTAAGTAAACTCCCGCGTAAGATAAGAGGTAGGGAACATTTCGTCAGTTCACGATATTTTGCAATTCGTTGTGGTAGAGCAGGATCGTCGGCACACAGAGCATCCCTCGAGTAGTGTTAGTGCCTTCATTAACGTACGTATTTTTTCACCTCCTATCTACGCTCCCCCATTCTACGGCACGAGCTACGCAGCGTAATATTTTTTCACAGTTGCGTGCGATACCCATTTTTCCCAGAATATGTTGCAACCGTAATATAGAACAAACTCCTAGAGAAAAATCCATGGTCGACTGTGCAGTCTTCTAAACCCCCTCTTTCCTTCCTGTCTTGGATTAGCAATGAGGATGTTTTGTTTTCCGTTTTAATTTTGTTTCAGATTTCTGCATTTCTTCTTCCCTTTCTGCCCCGTCTTTGTTTTTTCTCTCACTGTTTTTTCTCTCACTGTTTTTTCGTTGACCAGTGTATGAACTGCTACTTGTTCATATCTCTCGTTTACGTCTCAGAGCGTCTCCAGCAGGTAGGGTAAGAGAGTGTTCTTTTGTTTTCCAAATTTGGAAAAAGCGTAGATAAGAGCTCGGATGCATCATTTTTCTCATGTAGTTACTTCAGTTACCATTTCTGATTTTTTCAACAGCGAGGAAATCTCAGTCAAATCTTTTTACTTAAAAAGGCGTGCATTCCATTTCTTGTTGAAATCTTTTGTTTTGGTGGTGTGCACGGTAGTTTGCTGTGGTCGCGACTCTTATTACCGTAGGAACTGCAGAATGTTATGAGTATGTTCTGATCGGAGATGCTTTTACACGAAAGTAGCGAATTGACAGCTTTGGACCGGATATATTCGTATAGGGTGTATTTTTACTTTGAAAAATGAAAAGATTGTTTAATTTCCACATAATATTTTTTATTTCTTTTATAGTTTTTCTTTGATTTTTTTCTTGTGTACAGTATTGTGACCAAGTGTTGCCCTGGTGTGTTATTCTGAAAACTTAAACCATATTTTGAAATATTAAAAAATGGCGGTTGAAAAGCGTACCAACAGTGAAACGTACGTATACAAGGCAAAGCTTGCCGAGCAAGCGGAGCGTTACGACGGTATGTTCTGTTTTTGCATAGCAGAGCATTTGTTTTATTTCCCTCTCTGATTTTCGTTGCTAAATTCAACTTAACGCAACTTAAATTTGTGAACGAGAATTTTGTTTTTAGAGATGGCTGAGGCAATGAAAGAACTTGTAAACACTTGCATTGGAAGCGAGAGAGATGTTCTTTCAGTAGAGGAACGCAATCTTCTGGTCAGTATTTTTACTCGGAATGGGTGTGTGTGTTACTAATTATGTGGAGAATGCCTCAATTGAGACTCTAACTTACTTGTGATATAGTTTAGTGAACATCTGTATTGCACCGTATTAACAGTCATCCTTTTCTGTCGATTCAGTCGGTCGCATATAAAAATGCTGTTGGATCGCGAAGAGCTTCGTGGAGAATCGTATCTAACATTGAGCAAAAGGAACGCTCGAAAAATAATAAGCATCCTGAGGCTGTAGCTGGAGAATATCGCAAAAAAGTTGAAACGGAGCTAACAGAGATCTGCAATGATATCCTTTCGTTATTGACGAAAAAGTTAATTCCCAACACTAATGTAAGCTAACGAGATAATTCATCCAAGAATTGTATGCCGCCTTGGTTATAGTCAACATTTGGAGTTTAAAAGTTAATAGCAAAATATACAGAGTTTTTAAACAAAAATGCTAAGAAAGTTGTTAATTCTTTTGTGTTCTTTACTTTGTACATTCTCAATTTATTTTTAGGACTGTGAAAGCCTAGTTTTTTATTATAAGATGAAAGGAGATTACTACCGATACATCTGTGAGTTCACTAGCGATGAAGACCGAAAAAATGCAGCAGATTCTGCGCAAGAATCATATCAGCAAGCAACGGAGACGGCTGCGAACGAGCTTCCTTCGACACATCCCATCCGCTTGGGGTTGGCTTTGAATTACTCTGGTAAATACAAATGTTAACACGGGTGTCGTTCCACGTGTGTGTTGCTTACTTATCGATTTTTGTGCATTAGTGGTTCGTATATTTTCAAAAATAAAAATATTGCTGTATGTTTACAATTAATTATCTGTAGTTTTTTTCTTTGAGATTCTGAATAAACCAACCGAGGCTTGTGATATGGCTAAACGCGCTTTTGATGAAGCGATTGCGGAGTTTGATACTGTTAGTGAAGACTCATACAAAGATTCAACTCTTATTATGCAATTGCTGCGAGATAACTTGAATTTATGGAATTCTGATATGCAAGACGCTGATGCTGAACCAGGTAGTATAACGTAATTTCACTGGTATATTGCTTACTTTGCCTATCATAACGTATGTTTTTTATTCTAATGTCTTTTTTCTGTACGCTGTAATGCTCTGTTCCTTGTCATTCAGATAAAGCTAATGCTGGACCGGAGCTGTAACGGAAATGTTACAAATTAAAACCGGAAAGTATGCTCTATTATTTGTGCTTATTTTCATAGTCATTTATTTTTTGAGTTTTGCTATGCATGAAAACTCAAAATAGGTTTTTTTACTCGTTTAAAGGCTGTTTGAATTGCCTTTTTGAATGCTACCTTGAAGCTCCAAAAAAGGAAGCGATGGATCCACTGATTTTCTATTTTGTTATGGTGTTCATTCTGCATTTTTCGCTTAGCATCAAGGTTTTTTCTAGCATCTAGTAATTCTATCCTGCTCTGATCTCTAATTGATTTCGAATTATTTTTCGTTTTGGTCATGATTTTATGATATGTGCAGCGCTATTTTGCTTTATCCAACAGTCCAAGTACTTCTTAATCTATGATCATCTTTCGACATTAGTTGATTGGATGACGCACTATTGTGTATATATCCATACTCATGCAATTCATTTATCATTGGTATTGGCTCAAAAGAATCGGACTGAGTAACTTGCTTGCCTTTATTCAATTGAAATGACTGAAATTACAAGCAAACTTGATGTGCATGAATTGGAATTTCTGTTGAAGCTTTTCATGGCTCCCTGCGCTGGTCGAAATGTTGTATTACTACTTTTATAGTTTACATAGTAGTTCTTAATTGATGTGCTTGTTCCCTTTTTTGCATTGTCCGTAGAAATAATGAACTAATTGGACAAACTCAGTTTTCCCTCTCTAATTTCCACTTATGCTGCATGCTATTCAAAAATAGACGTTCTGTGGTTAATTCCCATCGAAATCGTTTTGTAGAGAGTAGCAACAGTTCTTTAAATTCGTGTTCGTGTGCTAAATCTGGGGAATGTAATTTGCCAATAGATAATGGCAGGTTATATAGGGCATATCATATCGTATATACACAATTTAGCAAGTTTGTGGGTCAAATTATTTCTTGCAAAGTTTATTATTTGTTTATATAATGATGTATTCTGCTACTACTTGAAAGAGCTGCACAATCACTAAAAATTGAAATGTTATATAATTAAACAGTAAGTCAACAGTTTAGCATTGGATTCTTTTCAATATCAATGTAGCACATGCTGTTTGTGATTGACAAAGTTATAATGCGTAAGCAGAAAACAAGCCATGGGGGAATGGGAGTAGAAATAGAGTAGTCTTAACCAGATTGTTATGGTTTTATAGTGTGTAGTTAGTTAGTTTATTAGTAGTTCTAGCTAGTGTTAAAATTGGTTGCCGTAGTTTGTAAAATGTAAAAATTTTATTAAATGGACGTGTCAATGGATATTATTCAATAAAATTGCAAGGTGTGAAATTCTCATGAAAAATTAGCTTATTGTTTAGTTCTAGAGTAGGTGGGAACAATATATTAGTAGGGGTCTTGAATAAAATTGTTTGTAAATGTATCATTTGTAGAATGATTTGGTGCTGATAAATAGTAAAGAAATTCGAGTTGCAACGGTATTTATTGCATGAACTTTGCATTAAATGTCAGCGCCAGTTAAACGTAAACTTTGAGCTAGAAATAATAACAGTTTGATATTTTGTATCAAAATGAAAACTTTTGAATGGAAAAATACTTGTACAACTAATTTCATTTCTATGATAGTACTTGTGAACGAAAGTTTCGTAGAATGTAGCATCTTGTCCCCTTACTGAATTCATATCTTTTATCTCCAGCGTCGAATTTTGTTCTATTGAATTTTGCCTTACACAGCGAATAGATTATTGCCAAAAGGCAAGAGAGTTTCAAAATTGAGCCGGGGTGGTTTCCTTGTATGCATATTGCTGCACTTATCGTATTAAATAGCAACTCTTAGTTAATTCTGCAAAAGGCTCACACTCTTTTGCCTATCTGAGCGAAGAAATTGCATGTACTCTTGCATTCAAAAAATGTTCCTCATTCTACAAGGAATAATCATATCAAATTTTTTTGAGTAGATGTGCTTTCAACGAAAATACCGGAATAATTCAATCTAACAATATTTTACGAAGGAAAATAATGGTTTGCATACAGTATGCTGTCATCTTTGATTGCGTACACTTGTATTAGGAAGATACTAATGAGTAATACACGCTGCTACTCCAGTAGTTAGCAAAGTGAAGATTATTCACAAGTTACAGAAAAAGCATATGATATTGATTATTTGAGTTTTGCTAATGTTTGCATTAAACAATAAAAATGGAACTTGTTTCACTCAGCGTAATAGCGTCTCCCATTTTTTGTTAAAATCGCTGTTTTTGCTCTACCTTGAAAAGAACTTCATTTACTTTCATTGCAATACGAATTGCAGGCTCTATTCACTTGCATTCGTACCCTAAAAATTTCTTTGAAAGAAAAAAATCGTATGCGAAAACAATAGCTTTTTCGCATGGTAAAGTGAATTTATTTTAATTATTTTAGCCTTATGGGGACAAGCTCTGGAAAGCATGACTCGTGAAATTTTTTTTCTGCTATAACATTTCAAGTTTCAATCCTCGATTTAATAAAAATTTGAGAGGAAATGTATTTTTCTTTTCTAAACTGCCGAATAACAGAAGTACTGTTTAGCAAAAGGCGATTTACTATATTCTTCAGTTCCTTTAAAGTACAGTAGCTCCTAATTTCTGTTATGGTGGGAATTCGCAAGAGAAGGATTTCAACACTTGAAAATTATTACAACTACATATTAACAAACAAAATTTCCCAAAATTTCTTGCATCACTTTCCTGTAACCTAACTGCTGAAGTATGCCATGTGACGCTGTTTACATTGCTTTATCTCGTCGCTCTCCTTTCATTCCTAGAACAGCTCCTCACTTACGGGGTGGGGGTAGTAGTGGCTTTGCTTTTCTGCGCTCGCTTGAAATTCATGGCTTTTGCGAAGACCTCGGCTTTGCGAAAATGACAAGCTTAATAGTATTCTAGTTTTTTATGCTGAGGAATGCAATGCAATATACCGGGTTAATTGCTCATACAATTGAATTTTTTGCCTTAATTATTTTAGCGACAGTATTCTGGTTCAATTAGTCTCCGTGCTCATCATTTTTATAAGCCAAATTTTTTTCTACAGGTTTTGTTTAAAAGCAAATAACAATTCCTTTAATAGCTTATATAAGGTAGAAATCCTTTGAAGTGCAGGGCATGAAAACATAATTTTTGTTGAAATTCTGAAATGCGGTAGCTGTATTTATATGCTTATAAAATGACATTTTTAGTACATTGAAGCGCGCGCAGGCTCTTATCTTATAAAAGGGAGTATAAATTTAGTATGATATTTGAAACCGAAATTTGGCACTACCTGATATTTATAGAAAAAAAGTCATCTACGAATATTTTCTGCACAAGGGTAAAATTGTGGTGTCCAACATGACGCGTAGCTCTAAAAAGAAGCAGCAAATTACAGCACAAGAAGTAACAGCAACTGCTGCAGTTGAAGAAAAAGGTGCTATTGCAGTTAACACTGAACAAGCCACAGGACAAATTTCAGTTATAGACTCTGTTAAGCCTCAACTAGATGACTCACTTTTCGAGAAGAGTCTAGTAATTTCATTACATGCTTCACCTACCTCAACGGCTGCCGGATCACCTCTTACAAGCTATAGTGACAACGCATCATTAGCCACGGATAAATGCAGCGTCTCTTTTCAGTCCGCAATGGCAACTCCGGAAGTAAATGTTGCTTCCCCTTTGTTTGTAAACGTAAATCATCATCAAGTCCTGTCTACTGAATCAGCAACTATGAATGAAATAACAGTTACAAAATCTCCCACGGAAGACAAAATTGAGCTAAAAAATAACCTTTATACCCCGTCACCCCAGCAAAAAATAATTGCTGAACTTGAAACACTACATCAAGAAAAAAAAAAAATTGAAAATATCAAAACAGTAGAAATTACCGAGATCAATGCCAAGTATGATCGCCTCTTTGGTGAAGTGTACAAGTCACGTGCTAAAATACTACAGCAGCATAGTACATCGCACAAAGAAAATGATGGTGATTGTACTCTAATAGAAAAAACTCCAAGTGCAATACCCGGATTTTGGTTACAATCACTCATAAATCATCAGATTTTAGGTCTATTGATTGAAAAAAAGGATGAGATCGCCCTGCAATATCTACAGGATATAAGTTTTCAGTGGGAGAATGAGATGGAACGACGAAGTTTCACACTAGTCTTTCAGTTTGCTGAGAACCCATTTTTTACACCACTGACTCTAATGAAAACATTTAATTTACAAAGGGATGAAGATTTTGGAACAGATATTTTGTATAGTACAAGGTCAACGAAGTTGGCTTGGAAAGATGGAATGGTACAAGTATAGCTACTGCGTATCAATGTAGTGCTACGAAGGATGCGCTTAAAGGCTATTTTGTCACATATCTGAGCACTTGTTTTACAAGGTGCTGCACTGCAGCGCATTCTCGTTGCGTTTTTCAAGCATAAAAACACCAAATATCAGTGAAGAAAAAAAAATTTTTGCTACTCGCGGAAGAATGCTTAGATATAGCAGAAGAACTGCAGCAATCGTTAACACTGGCAGAGATTTCAATTTCATTAAGTTCAAAAAGATTTGCTCTTTGCTTTGTTCTACAGGATATAACAGTGACAAAAATCATAAGGAAACAACGAAATGTACGCACAAATGAAACGCGTACGGTTACAGAATTCAGAAAAGGACGTACTTTTTTCAATTTGTTTGAGGATTCAGATTTACCAAGTGAAGACCTTCTCGAGGAGATGGATGAAGCGGTATATCCATTTTTAGTTCTATATCTCTGTTTTGAGACTTCCAATTAGCTGTTGTTATCAAGAAGAGAAAAAGCACATTTTATAACGTAGTGAGTGAAGGCGCATGGCATTTTGATATGCTGCAAAAATTGAACATGGCTTTTCTAATATAAGATTGACTTTTGTGCAGTGGCTCCACTGTATGCTACAAAACCAAATGGGAGTGCTATGTCGCAAGTTTTTTCATTTAACTAAGCTATACCCTTTTCTTTCGTGATTATCTTGTAACTATTTTATCACTTAATTATACTGATCAACGATGACTTTAAACTTTTTCGCTAAATGATGTCAAAGAGCACGGAAATTTACTATCTATATGCAGGAAATTAAACGAATCCAAGTCCGGTTAGCATCAGAGTTGGAGGCTGGAATTACGATCAGAGATACTATCATTCCGGATGCCATCAGCTGGTACTTAGGCAATTTGCGAGTTGCATTATCAAGCAGCGAAACAGAATCCGACGACGAAACCGCTAAAATTTCATCTCCTGTTAATGCTATAAGCAAAACATTCTGGAATTTGTTTACTTAGTACAGTTAGTAGAGCAGCTTAATTACTCTAAGAACTTCAGATATAAATATAAAACTGCATTTACCAGAGAAAACAACTTATACAAGAAATGCGCAAGCGTAAATTCTGTAAATACCCTCGTAAACAGATCATGGAAGGGTATGAGCTTTATAACTATTCTAAAAAATTAAGCGAGAAGAATTTAAAGGTAGGCACAACAAATTCTGACTATAACCCCTTACCCATGCCATTCCGAAATGGCAACTACTTACTTAGCAAGCAAATAATATTTCAAGGTGCCGCAACGAGATTGAAAGAAGTCTTCTCAATAATTCAAACTTTAGTGTCCTCGATAACAAGCTCGGAAGACATTTCTATTATTAGACATACTGTCCAGAATATAACGATGAACAAACAATTCGAAGAAATCCTAGATGCATTTGAACCATCCGGTTGACAACATTGAGCTCACACTAAAATGCAATTGTTTTTTCTACAAATGTACATTGTTTCTCCGTGCATAACGGAGTTTCAGAAAGTTAAGCAAAAAAGTATGCTGATCACTCCACTATCTTGCTGGATTCATCGGTAAAACTTAAAAAACGCTGCGGATTATGCAAGGCTTTGTTGTGAAAATGATATTCCAGCTGAACAAGACAAAATATTTTTCACTCACTAAATAGCAGCATGTTTAACATCAAATTTCGCTACATTCGTGCAGAGGTATATGATAACAGCGGCTACACTCGGATGACAGTACCTTTTAATTTAAGCGCGTAAAAAAGCGTGACTTTTTAAAACGCATGTTTCCAAATTTATGGAATTCAATGAACTTGCAAAGAGGACATGCAGCAAATCGCAAAGGTAGGGGAAAGAATCATTTGTTCTTGCAGGAGTTGTTACTTGGTATATTTGCTTCGCAAATTGAAAAGGATGCAAATCGATAGTTTTTACAATTGGGTAATGCTACAAAAGTACCTAAGAGAAGCATGGTGAAATGGAAGGCTTGATATAAAGAGAACGTAAGCTTGTGTAGCTCAATTATTTCTCGAGTTTAGGTATTCTTCATAGCCTATTTCGTCAATTCGGACAGAACCAGAATGCAGCAATACAAAATCTCTAGAGGAACGACCAAACCTAATAGTATCTTGCTCCCTGAAGAAGAAATCAGGCTTAAGTAACGTGTTGTTGAAAGGAAAGATTACCAAATGCAATAAAATTGATACGGGAGGAGTTCTGTGAGGAGAGACAACCGCCACACAAACTACACGATTATAACACCGAGAAAATAAGTCACAATCGACATGAAATCAACCATTTGCTCATAATTCTTCTTAATTTTTCCAGCTATAGTTCATGCAAATATAAACAAGTTAAAGTCTAATAACATATGGTATACGAGTTACCCGACCTTTACCTACACTAACTTACAATATCATCACATGAAAAAAGCAATTCATGATCAGCGAGCACACTCTGGCGTGGCAACTAGGTAAATAAAAAACCCGCCAACCTATCGTTTGATTCCAAATACAACTGGCATTTTGTAATTACGTAGTACACCGATTTGCAAAGGTTTCAATTGAATGCTTATAAATCTAAATATTTTTATTCCTGATATATTAACACTCTGAACACGATCAGTAAGATGAAAACGAAATAACTACTTGTAATATAATTTCTGTCAATACTTCACTTCTGTTGCTTCGAATTACAGTAATAGTTTGACAAAACATTGAATAATTTTCAATAAAATACCTCATTTCATAATAGCGACAGGCTTCAATTTTTTCACCGTTCAGGTAGGTACCATTCGTGCTCTCCAAATCGATAATATATGGGCTATACAGATAAACCACACTATTTCCCCCATAATAGAAAAGCAAAGTTGGAATTACGTTACTCTTAAATGTTGATGCATTTAAAACAAACTAATAGAATCCAGCGCATATACGTTTATTATGAACGATAAAACCTAGGAATACAAACTCTAGCTTATTTTATGGCGGAAGCAACCAAAAATTTGCGCCCCTAAATATCCTAATATCTCATATTTGTAGGGACATAAATAACTGTACAAGCAGAGTCACAACATCAGTGCAAGGGAAATATAAGCAGAAGTTAGCTGTTGACAGCCGGACATTATTTAAAAAGTGTCTATAACTCAGCCTTACCGAACTTCACCTTGTCGTAGCCTGTATTGCAGAGCAGCGTGCTGCTTTGATATAGTTGGGTGCATTAATAATATGTCAGCAACTCGTATTTCCTTTCCAAAAAGATAGCAAGGTTGCCTGTGTAAATGGTAAACTTCTACAAGGAACACAAAACAAAGACGTGCATCAAGGTTATATAGACATAGTAAATGCCAACAACAAAGCAAGCAGTTCTTATAAAACAATAGAAACAGAACATTTACTAAAAGCAGCAATGAAAATATATGTGCAGTTTGAAGAACATCTCTCCCAGATAGTTCAAAAGAGGGTAAAAAGTTGCATGTTTGTAAATTTGGAGTGATGAAATAATCAATAGTAAAAATCTTACTAGAAGGTTCAGCTTCTGGCTGCTGAGAGGCAGTAGACCCTTTCTTAAACATATACAACCGCCATTGTTTTGTTGGTAAACGGGAATCCGGAGGAGGAGTATGCTGTGTAATTTTTGTACATGTAGAATAGGTAAGCAATTTTATGCTAGAAGATGAGAAGAGAAAAATATGGAGATATTTTTTTCTGGAATTTATACATCTGATGCACACGCACGCATGTGCAACGGTTCAAATAAGGTAACAAGCAAGTATAAAAGGAGAATTAAAAGGAATATGAGCAGACATACCACACAGAATAGGGGGTATACAGCTATGCTATAACTAGCTCACTCTAAATCGCAACAAATTCAAATTAATCTTGAAAATTAGCATATCACTGAAAAATATCTTCTTCAGTTTGAAAAAAAACCGTAAATAACTTAGTAGCTACAGTACAACCAAATTTCACCACTCTGACGAATAGTAATCAATCGCATAAAAAACATACTTTTAAAAGAATACCCCCTTTTAATTGGGATTCCGAAGCTAGTATTCCAGAAGGCTCAAAATTCGGTTCTTCCCCTATAAAATTTTATATTAGAAAATCCGGAGACGAATAGAACACAATAAAAATGTTTAAAATTTTTTTATCCTATAATAAATTACAGCCGACCTTTGTACAATAACACACTATCTCTTTACGTAAATAATGCAAACTCCTAGTACTTTTCAGAAAGCTAACAAGAAGCATTGCCTAACAGAATAATGTATGAAGCAGGATAATAACAATCTGTCATATGCACAACAAACACAATTCATGGGAGATCAATCGAATCTCCTTAAATAGAAAAATGAATAAAAAAATAATAGCGACTACAAGCAGTATGGCTTACGTTGATTCGCTGCTACAGAATCCTTGCCAATCTCAGTTTCATTCAAATCCTTTTTTTCTTTTTTCACATCGTATTTCAAAGACCGAGCACTTCCCATTTGAGCAGCTGCGGATTTATTATCGTCTAATTTTTCCCTTTTGATATTTTCACTTTGCAAACAAATTGATTTAGGAGGCATATTTTTGATCCCTTCAAATCTGCCATTATCTTTAGAAAAGACTTTTGTTTGTTCATACTTCATACCAACTTCTGATGTGTTCGGTTTATCCCGATTGGGGTGGGCTGTTCGCTCAATCATACAATCCTCTCCTCGTGGAGATCTTCGACGATTTACAGAGTCATCGTACTTTCGGCTATGAGTATGCCTTTTCCCTTCAGAGATACGACTAAAATCAGAACATGTCAATACAAAAGAACCCATCCAATAAAATAGTATAAATAATTTACTATAGTAGTTCAAGAACTTTTGCTTTCTTGCACCAATTAGTAAAGTGGCTACAGAAAAAACACTTTTTATTTTATTTAGAGAAAAATGACAATTCATAGAAGTTTTACAGAAAACGGAAATAAATTACGTACTACAGAATATTTACGTTATAAGATACAGCGAAAAATAAAACAGATGCAAGGATAATACCAAAATTCCTACTCCAATTAGTCACAATGCTTTTCCAGCTTTCCTACCGAAAATGTGAATCACGTTCGGGAGAGCGGCCTCTGCGGCATTCGACATCCCTATATTTTGTTGAACTATCCACATCGCTATCGCGCTTCAAAATTGCTGATCGCTCATGATTCCGTCCCCTTTTGAAACTACTTTCATTGTCGCAGCGACTAAGAAACATTTATAAAAAGAATCGAATCCGTGGACACATGTCAAAAATGTACTATCATTTCAATCCAATATTGTAGAGCAAATTGTGTTTTAAACGATAAAATTAATAAAAAAAGATTTACACATACGTTCTGCCCAATGTTCTAATCATACTGCATAAAATGCATAAACTCAACAAAATGAAAAAAGTACTACTAAAGTATATCAGCGGAAAGTACCAATAGTAGTGGCAACTTCATTTTCGTAATGCTTGCATTTAAAAACAAACAAGTTCATATCGTCAAGCAAGACAATGAAAATCGGATATGATAAAACAATTTTGAAAGCTATTAGATACGCAACTCGTCATTTTCCATAAGTGACAATTGTGAAACTTGAGCTTAAATCATATTTTACTATCCCAGTTTCTCACTGATCTTACACAACACGCCAAACTATAATTTAGGCACCGTGGTGAAAGTGCACCCTCGCAGAAATAATCACTTCTAAAAAGAATTAGCCAGTAATTAATAGATCACAAATTGCGCAAAATTTTAAAGCACCGATTTAACGAATAAATGCAAAGACACCAGACGCGTATATTCTTGCCTCAAATGGCTATTGCTTAGAAGACAAAAGAACTGCACTACAAGGTTTTTGCCCTGGAGGAGTAATTTCTAACAAGTGAATGTGGTGACGCTTATGAAAGTCATTACGGCTACATGATAAGATAACACAGAAAGCTGCGAGGCATTGATAAATAAGTTTTATTCAAACGAATATTGCAGTAGAAATTTCTATACTATACACACAGAAAATACATAAAAGACTGAGTGGCCACTCAACAGTTTAACGTAACATTCAAAAAAGCTTACAAAATCACTCTCAGTACTGTATACAGGAGAGATATACTATAATGTAGCTAGTGAGGAAACAATATCAGAGGAACAATTATTAATCGTATTGAACAACGAATATATGGAAGTAATTTCACCTTCGCTTTCGAGAAGTGGCTGTTCTAGATGAGGACATTTGTAACAAATAAATGACAAGTACAAGGCATTAACGGTAGGCTGGAATGCCTCTAGGGTAGTTTAAGCTACCCCAGCTTTACCTCCAATTCGTGAATTGCTCGGTAGAAAAATTAAGGAAGCCTTGATAGGTAAAGTACAAAGAGTACAGACCGAAGGAAGACGCATCACCGCAGCCCTCCACGAAGAGAAAATGTATTTTCATTCATACTACCCGGTCTAATAGTAATCTTTTCATATTTTAAAAAAGTCTAAACGAACAAGTAATAAGTTGGCGCTAAATTTTCCGTGCGAACCGCATGCAAGGAGGAGGATCTGACAACTATTTAATGCCCCAGTATCAGGACTTACCAGCTCCAACGTCATTTCCCATTTCTACTCAGATGTTTATGCGTTACTTTTTCAGATTCTTTCTATTGAACAAGATGGGAATTAAACAAGCAATACACAATATCAATCATCATACAATGTAGTTCCATCGTTCAACTCATTGGTGTAGCTGCTCTTACATCAGCGCTTCAATAACTATGAGTGCTCTATAAATCTACCTCTTTATTACTTTAGCACAGGCCAAGACCGGCAACTACAAAAGAGAAAGAATATATTCACCATTTCTTTGGCCCAAAATGATTTCGCTCATGTTATGTTCGGCGTTGTTTTCTTATTTTAATTTTGAGAGCAATGTCGGCGATGTTGCTTCTAAACCTGCAAGTAATATTTTGTTAGAATTGCCAGAGACCTTTATCAATTGCAGAAGAAAATTTTACTTAATCATGGTAGAATGAATGACATCTCTTTTGCTATCTTATCTATATATATAGCTACGTAGTAACTCATTTCGCTTATTGAAATAAAAAATGATTTTACAGAGCGCAGCCGAAGCTTTCCACTTTTGCTAGTATGCATAATCAAGAAAAAACTCCCCTTTGTGTGCTTCTCAGACATTACACATTGCACTAAAAGACATCACACATACAAAACTATTGCAATTTCTAATTGCAATGGGTGATATTTGAAGTTGAGACTCAGGAATTATCATAAGTGTTGAGACAAAATTGTTCTTTGTATTTCATAAGGCAAAGCAAAAGAGAATAGTTTGCTCTAACAAAATCATCTTATCTTGTATCAAGAACATGCATTCATTTATCAGAAAAAGTGGTACCGCGCTTAAATCGCGTCATCGACTGTTGACTTTTACAGCAGGATATTCTAAAAACTTTCAATGGAGCAGCTCAAGGGAGAGAAATACCCATATAATCTTGATTCATTTGTATCTAATTCTTTTTGACGAACTTTTTGGTTTTGTCACAGATACTGCAGTGACATTTTTTCATTAATATTCGCTAATATCTAAACAATAAAAGTAACGCGAGCTAAATATTCTTAGGGAGTATAATACACACTGCAGAGTTTTTTTTCGAAAATGTATCTGTCTTTTCTAATATATTATATACCAACATTATAATTCTTCTTGAAATATTTCCCATGAAAATACGGATTACAACGATCATTTTTGGGAGCATAAACTGTATTGGTAATATATTTGAATTATCCATTGCGCATTTCCATAACATGCTAGGCTGATGGCATCTCAAACTCTTAAATTTTATACATATATATTGACTCCTTTCCCTTTCGTTGAGGCATTTTCGTAGCAGACACTGATTTTCTCTGATGTATCCAGATGAAAATAATATTTCTATCTTGAGAACTCTCCATAAGTATATTGTTGTGAGAAGTATCACTGAGTGAAATCATCAGTTACCATAAAAACCTCGTATTTTCAGAACAATCTCCATCCGCTGCCCTATATATTCGAAAGCATGTTTCTTTATGTATTACCCTCTATTCCATTGCAATTTTATCACTATTGCTGTTATTGCCATTAATTAATAAATACAGAAAACTCATTGAGGCTGCACAGTTAGAGAAATAGCTTTAAGTTATCCAGCCTTCAAAGTAGTATCATTTGAGCATACAAAGCTCACTACTCATTTATGCGAATACGTTCTACATTGCAGAGAAGTTGCCCCAAACGTAGAGCCAAAATTCTGCGGAAAGCCAATAATGGCAGGTAGTAAGTCAGAAAAAAGAAAGAAAGAAATAATGTTATTCTTGCTCAGGGTGTAGGCATGCTCGCGCAAACTCATCAACAGGGGCAACAAGAGCCAACCCAAACTAAGAATTTTCTGTTTATTATAATAGCTTTTAACACGGAAGGCGATAGTTTACTTTATAAAATGTTTGTTATGTTACCTCTTTTTTTGTAGCCACGAGTAAGGATTATTAGTACTACTATCACCTACAACGATCGAGTACCATCTCCATTAACATTTGATTTTTCTAGTTGAAAAGGTTCTCTTCCATTGAAGCTTTCAAGAAGATACTTTATAATTTTATGAAAAATACAGAATTATTTAGAACTATCGCTTTTAGCACTTTTGTATTTCAATGCAGCGCAAAACATGCTTTATAGCGAAATAATCATGCTTGTAATCTTTGCACTATCAGCTTTTATTCTTAAATTGCGTCGTTTCGTAACTAGAGTGCCGTTTTTAAAACAAAATTTATGTTTACAAGAATACTTTGAGTGTAGAGAAAATCACAGTTCATTCTTACAACTGGAGGACACTAATACTGTTACATACGGAAAGAGAAAGCAGGTAGTTCAATAATCCACCTCTTCCATTAAATGAAAAACTACTGAATTAATTCACCCTAACGATAAGACAATAAATAATTATAACTATAAGAATGAAAATGATAGATAATAAGAAACCACTGTGTAGGATAATACAATGGCAATCCATTACCATGGTAATGCTGTAGACAGGCTAAAATCTCCTTTATCCGTAATTATTAATTAAATTATTCTCGATTCTGGAGTAATTTGGCAGTCGCTAGCAGATAGGGTCTTGGGAATACCTTTTATTTGTTCGAGTTTACTTCCTCTTTTTTCAAGATTGATGTTATGTAATTCCACACGGTTGCACAAATCTCTTAAATGTGACGTAGGTACTAGTTGAAATATAATTAATTGATGTCGTTAAATCTTAATCGCTCTTAGTAAAGTATAAAAGAATTCTTTTTATCGTATGCTCGCAGCATAGTATTGATATCTTTTTCTTTTCAAAAGATGAAAGAATAAGCATACGCAGTTGCTTGTGCAAAATTATACTCGAGCAAGCTTTCTAAGCACAAAAATGGTAATGTGATCGCATAAAACTCTGTTATAATAAAGCAAAGCTAGTAAATTCACTTTGAAATATCTACAATTTTTAGATGAGGGTTTGCATACTCTGCATAGTTCATGGCATTTTGGGTATATCTTGCTATCAATCGGGACTATCAAAATAGCATCTGCGTGAATCATCAAGGGGGCAAATGGTTTTGTTCATATATTCTTCCAAAAGTTTTCCACTTAATTACATTTTCACTCTTGTAGCACAAAACATAATACGCGAGTTTATTCAGTATGATAACTCATTGTTGAAATGATCAGAAGCTATTAGATGCAATAATTCGTGATGCTGAGTTAGGAAATGCTGTAATAGTACTAAAAACAATACTTGTCAAGTGCCCCATTGAACAAGGAAGGCACATTCCAAAAAGATTTCCCGATGAGTAGCCCAAATTTATTGCGTCTTCTTTCATGGAAAATGCTTACTATGTCTCGAATACGAGCAAAAAACTTATGCTGCTAGGGTAGAGCTACAAATGGCATTTTGCCGTAATTTTTTTTCGGCTAATGATTACAGAATAAAATTATATCTACGCTTATTACGTAATGTGCTCCGAATGAAATAGAAGGATGATCGCGGTGGTACCCAAAAATGTTTCGATATTTTGATCCCATTATTGTTTATTACCTTTCTTTTGAACATGTCTGCGAGCAGACTAACGTATTAGAGAGATTTTCCAGAGGTAAATGCTGCTATCAAAAGTAAAAAATGTAGGGAAACGGAAAATTTACATTATCTAATTGCTAAAATGTGGTAATATAGTATTTTTTTAAAGGTCTATACAGACAAATTTAGTAGCAATAAATAAATAGCAGGTTTAGTGGGCACCCTGAGAGTAGCTATTAGTGCTCACACTTTCTTCCTTTCACCAAAGAGGAGAAACAAGTATCAAACAATCCCACATGTCAGTTTCTGTCAGACTGAGCTAATGCATCTATTTTACAAATTTCACAATGAACTTAATTTTGAAAAGAAACATTTAGTTTCACACTATCAAAAATATTCGATAATAGCTACTTTTTGTACAACATCGTTGTCTTTGTTAGTATGTATCATGTAAGCCTGGCGTATATAGGCGTTGATATTTCAGAAATTGTTTGCAAGTCGTTATTTATCGATTTTTCCTGATCGTACCCTGTAAATGCAATAGAGCGTTTCAACAACTGCTACTAATCCGTTAAAAAAAAGAATGATATTAAACCTATGTTTATTCTACCCAAGCAGTACGTACTGCCTAAAAATTACCAAAAATAAATTGTACCTTCATTTATTTACGTTGCTATAACGAATGGGAACAAAAATTTCTCCTCATGTCTTAACTGTTTTAACGTTAGTTCTCGTTGTCAGGGATGTAATTAAAGTATTTTATTCAAGGTAAAAAAATCAGGGGAAGTATGCTATTTTGCAGCTGTCTCGACACTTTGTGGCTTATATATGACTTACTTCAGTTTATGTGTACACTGCAATGTTTTCAGTAGGGAATACAAGTTACAGACTTGATTTTATCTAAAAGGGAAGCTACATTTATAAAAAAACAATAATAAGAAAATGTAATAATAGTAAGCTAACGTAATAAAAAGGCAAGTACCTACGCGTTATTCTAATACCATTCACAATTTATGTAAGCATGGCTTCAATTGTCTGTGGAAATGTTAGATAATTAGTCATGTTTGGCCCCAATCGGTGTTGCTCGATGTCGGCTAGTTATTTCATCAAATATTTATCTGTAGGAAAAAGTACTTGAGTTGAAATTGCCTCGTTAAGAGGAAAACTTACTCTATATAAATAAAAATCATCATTAAGAATTGTACGTTTAGAAAATAGGACAGAAAAGGATAAAATTTGTTCTACGATTCTAACTACTATCTACCCAAGATGAAAAGTACTTGAAAGTGTAGCTTAACTTAACTTAGGTATTCCTACGTTCTAATTTAACCTACTTGGTGGAAACGGTAAATGTAATTGCGTTGTTGGCCTAAATGAAATAAATGGATTAATGGAATGTATGCTAATTAAGTTAATGTTGTTAAAGGTCGCAGAAGCTAATTGTTACGCTGCGATGAAATGAGTTATCCAAAGTCAACTTTTAAGTGGAATGCGATTAGGAAAAATGGGCACCCACAAAAATGTTATAAATAAAATCAGCAATTGTACCTTAATCACTACCATTGTCGTATATTATCTTTTCAAGAAGGCACAAGGAACCTAGAACATTCATGCTTGCAGGCTATTTATTTTTTTCATAACTGCAAAAAAATATTCTTGTAACCACTGGTGAATGATCGAATACTTTTTCTTTGCTTTGCTACTTAAGTATACAACTTCCCTCCATCTTGTAAGAGATGGCGGCTAGCAGCATGGCGCAATACCTTCTCAGATTCTTGAATTGTTAAACTTATCAGTGGTGACAACATTCACTAGATTTCTGTTTCAGGAATTACAATACGAATGTCTCTTTCTGGCTCTTTTTGAAAATTATCATCACTAAATTTTCCGCGATCACCGGCCATTCAATCAATGTCAGTATAGTGTCACCAAGCCACGACAAATAAAAATAGTGAAAGCAAATATAGCTGATAATAACTTATTATTTATGTTATCTTCATGCTTAAAAAATTTTAAATAAATATTCTGTCTAACTGAACATAAGTAGTAACCAAGTACGCGCTTCATATAGTAAGTCGAGTTACAAAATGACAACATAGGAACGTTCGGCGGGACCAAGAAAAAAGAGCTTTTATAAACTGTGGAGAAGAGTGTAGTAGCCTTTCTTTAGCGTGCTAGTAAGGTTATTCTTGCTCGCCGAATGATGAGATTGCCCGACAATACGCGGGGATTATACTCTACTGTAGACTCGCCACATCCCCTCATCTCATTATTAGCGCTTCAAGTGACGGGGTGTCACGCAGATGCTCCGCACAGTTCAACGCACGCTCGTATGAGCATGAGCTTCAAAATAATGACAGCCCTCCTTCGCTCACATAAGCTAACAGCGTTCTCCCCTATTTTGGTGTTGATAAGGTTGCTTGAATATCTTCTTATGTCCATCAGTGTGAATTAGTTCCTTCAACCAAGGTTCTAATCCCCAAGGATGAAAGCCTTATCATAAGCTTGAAAAATATGGTGACTAGTGGCGTCGGCCCACCTCACCTTGTTACGCTGATGGGCCCTGAGGGAAAAAACACTATCGCTACGCATTGACAAGATTATTCCATATCCCTCCGCAAAATTGCGAACGCTGCATTCATTGTTCTACTATAGCGAACAATTCTAGTAAGAAATAATTCTTCTGTGTTCAGCCATCTTATCTTTTCTTTATTATATGTAAGAAAGGAATTTGCCTTACCTTATCAGCTAAGACTACGTCTTCTCCCCTTTTTTCATAGTACTACTTCGTCCCAGTCTACTTGCTGTAAATTAGAAAAAGTTTGTAAGAATCTTCCATTCTCTTGAGTATTGCTATGTAATAAGTTATTCAGACTTAATGCTGAGAACTGGGTTTGTACGCTTGATTCGCTTGTAATTAAGAAATGAAGGTCGGATTTTGAACCGCTGTTCGAATGTTGTGGTTGTTACGTGGTAATTTGAAGTGCTGTCGTTATGTGTTTATGCCAGGGATAGTAAAATTTAGATAAGCTAATCTAACTTGAAGAGGTAAACAAGTAGTCTCTATCGGCATGCTCTTTCACAGCACTTAGTATGCAATGTGTTGCAAAATTGATGCAGTTAATTTTTGTGCCTCCGCGTGGATTAAGAAAATCATTTTATTAAAAGGTTGCTTGGAGAACATGAGAACAGTTGTTTTATTTGTAGCTTGTTGATATGAAAGTACAGGTATGTTTTCCCATTATTAAATGCTATGCAAATTTGATGAATATAGGAACCATTTGTACGATCGAAGTGGTGCCGAACTAGAGAAACTTCGAGTTCTAATAATTGTAAAACGAAAGTCTATTTCTGAGATTGCGTAGTTAGCATTAAAGTTACGCATGCTTCCAAAATGGAAATTACGATTTAAGGAGATATTGTTGGAAGTAGAAATGCTACAAATACACGAGGGTTTTGGGGAGGCACTAAAAGCCAGTACCTGCATGCGCCATATTGCTTCCATGGGTCGACCCCTTGAAAGAGAGGTAAAACTAAGTTGTAACTAACGGTAGATATTAACAGTACACACATTCTGAGTTGTCATTTCAAATTAGAAAAAATTCATAGTCCTGAAGTAGAACTTATGAAAGAAATTTCACTGCAAAAAAGCTATAACTCGCGTTATTCCTGTTTTAATTTTTTCCGATGGTATCATTACTGTGTGTGCATGTAAATGCATCGATATATCTCATTCCTACCGGTTTCTTTTCCTGAGGATAAAGCAAAGAGTTTCGGCAAATAGATTAAAATGTGCTTTTACAACAATACAAAAAGTTACCTGGCAAAAATGCTTACGAGATGGCTTTTTTGAAGTATTTGACAACTACAGCACCGCAATAGTTTTTTTAACAGGAAGTTTCCTTGATAGAGCCTCGAAATCCAGCAGAATTTGCTTAACTTAATCTATCTTGGAAACAACGCTGCCACAGTTAAAATAATGGCAGAATTAAAAGTAGAAGAGTCAGTGTTTAACGGTTGGTTTCCTTCACAAAAATATACAGGTGTTGACGCTCCGATCTTGCGAATAATTTGTTTTCATGGTGCTGGTAAGTAGAAGTTTCGTCATAATCTAGTTTCTAAGAGAGTATATAGCTATTTTCTTTTGACGAGCATAGCTTTACTTCAGTGTTGCGCGAATTGACATGGCAGGTATGGAACAGCTTGCATTCACAGGCAGAGGAACTCCTAAAAATCCACAGCCAAACTTACTATTGGAATATTGCTTGAAAGAACAAATTGAAATGCTAGCGGTACAATTACCTGGGAGAGCGGGAAGAATTTCTGAACGGCCATACAAAAATGCACGAGAAATAGCATCCTCTGCACTATCTGTATTAACTCCCAAACTTACCGAAAAGAGTTGCGAATATGCCATATGCGCTCATTCAATGGGAGCACTATGTGCCTTTGAATTTGTGCAGCTAGCAGCGCAAACTAATATTCCGCTACCCGTCCACATTTTCATCAGTTGCATGCTTAGTCCTGATACTCCAGTTGAGCTAAGACCTTGGAAACCTGCAAAATTTTGCAGCTCTGACGAATTGAAGGTAATCAAACAGCCATTTTTACTAGAACGAAATTCACATTGCACCTTGTGCCTGACATTGGTATCTATTCTTACCTCGTTTGCATGATAATTCGGAAACTTTAACGACACCGATATGTGAAATGCTACGAATTGTTTTGGCAATACTAAGCAAACATAAACAGTCACTTTGCTGATAGTAGCCGAGAAGTTTGTAATTAGGCTTTTAACATTACTTGGGCTGGTTCCATTTTTTTTACATGATCAGTCAGAAAAAAATTGGGTATTGAAATTGCATCTATGCGCAATTTCATGAATTAATTTTTATTGCACATAACAAAAGCTTTCAAAGTGCGCAGCGTAGTTATGCTTTTTAAAATGGCTTTCGAATTCAGGAAGAAGTGCGTTCTTGGGGCGCAAATGACATAGTTTTCCGCCCTGATGTCTGGGAAAGTTATGAAGAGTTATTTCGCAGTGATTTTGCTGTGTTTGATGAATATTTATATGATGAATCTAGCACACCACTAAGTAAGGATACAGAAAAAATCAAAATATCTATCATAAAGCAAGGACATCTGCGTTTTTTGGAAAAATAAATCTACATAACTCGGTAGTGAGATCCATGGCTGTATTTGCATGCAGTTAGCTACACAATGTAGACCGTTTTCGAGTTTAAAAAATGCGTATTATTTTAACGAATGAATAATTTACTCTATTTAGGTATTCCATCTACTTTATTCTATGCAACACGTGATAGCCGAATCACTACAAAATTGATGAGAGGCTGGAAAAAACTATTGTCGAATGATAAACTTGGGGACGAGGTCGAATTCGTTGGTATAAATGGTACACACTCTTTCTTTTATCAGACTGCTGCACGTGAGCAGTGGATGAAATGCATTATAGCCAAAGTAGATCTCATTCTATTAGATTTAGTGTATGGCTAACTTTTTTAGTCTATTTACTTGCATACCAAAATTATAATATCGAAACCGAATGAGGAAATGAAAGTTTAAAAATGATAAGTATTCCACTTTCTGCAGGCCAAAGAGATCATTTAGTCACTCATTTAATAAGAAAGATACATTAACTCTAATTTTCTTACAAGGATAAAAATTGTTTTCCAGGAAATCACTTCAAATTTGAATTTTAAGGTAAAGAGTTTTGAATCGTCACATGCGCTAGTATTCTTAGCTACGCGTTCATTGAGGAATGCTTATGACGCGACGATTTGTGAGAGGTCCCCATCTGTAGCTCATCGGGTAAACAATCACTTTAATAGCAGGCTGCACTATTCAAATGTTCTATTCATTATAGGGAGTGAATGCATCTGGGACCTGAAAAGTGTTATAAATTGTCTTGGAACAAAATAATTTCATCAAAAGGAGATATAGCGAAGGAAATATCAAAAAAGTTTTATATTGAAAAAGCTAAAATGTCCCTTGGAAATTGATTGTAAGTTCATACGTCAGAAAAGGAAATATGTTAACTTGAGAAAGATACACATTTTAGTAAAAGCAACTCGGTAAAACTTATTTTCTTCAAGAAATAATTTGGGTTTTTACTTAGTGTACTAATTAATTATGTAATTCCATAAACAAATCGATAACCCAATCTACTTAACGTAAATCTGCACATGTTATTGCTGCACAATCGCATTTTACTCATTATATTAACTAGGTTAGAGCAAAATACTACTTGTCATATACATTAATAAACAGTCCGAAAACGTCACTCATTGCATGCGCTGAAACAAAGTTTGCTGCAACGAGAAAAGTTTTATTAAACTTTTTCTAGCACATAATAAGAATTATGACTTATTTGGATTCCTTTCAGTACGAACCTATAAGTATAGCAAACTCGCAGCAGATGACAGCGGCGACAGTGCGGGATATGATAGGTATAACATGAACTTTCACGTGCTCAGGCAAATGAGATGAAGGATTTTTCAGAGAGCAGATTAGGTGTAGGTAATTGTTCCCAAGGAGCTGCACATTTTTAATTAGGACAGCTCTTCTTAGTACAGAGAGAAAGAGAAAACCCACCTCTTTTCAAATAATGTTGAATATCGCTTTGCTAAGGTTATAATGGGCAAAGTCGCGACTGTTGTTTTTTATATTTTAACATCAACTATCCTTCTAAACTGACAACCGGTAGTTTTTAAATTTATAATTGGCAAGGCAATATACATAGCGCTAGTTAGAGACGTGAATACAAAGATCACATCGCGTGATACTTTTTTCATATCGCAGAACTATCGATAAATCATCATATTAGAACTCAGTATACGCATGATTACAAAAAGTCTTACACTGAAGCATTTTTGCTACTCTTTTCGGTTGAATAAACTTTATACACATAAATTACATACCACACAGAGTATCTTGCTATAAATTCCATTGCCGTAGATGGAATTGAAGTTGTGTTGTTGCAATGCAGATGTTTCGCGTTGAATGCTTATGAAATACACATGCTCCGTGACGCAGTGATGACAACACTTGTACATTTACTATTCAATTATAGCATTTGCATGCTAATTAACATTTTGTACTTAAATGTATTTGTTTCAGACATTGCATATAACAGCTTCAACAAATCGCCAACGTAACTGCCAACTATATATTGGCAACTGGTTCCATAAAGTATCCTTACCGTTCCTCAAAATTAAGTAGTGGGATAAATTACTACACCCGATTACAAACGGGGAATAACAAGAATAAGAAATGAATTAGGAGACTAAGGCCTATAACAGTAACAACAATTAGACGCAAACCGAGAACGTACGCACCCTACGAACCACAGGAACCAAAAATTTCCAGCAAGTGTGTGAGAAAATGGATTAAAAAATTGACTTCCAGTGTTTCTGTGTTCAAGTTAACTTCATTTTTTACTTTACCTTTGTAATGCTTACTTTGGATATTCCTCACTATACATTCTTTTTTATCTTTGTTTCATTTCTTTCTTTTTCTTTTATCCGTAAAATAGCGAGTAGATAACAGTAGGCTATTATAGAAATAGCTGCAATCTTTGTTTGAACTAGCTGTTATAACATTGCAAGTAGTTTACGTGATAGCATAAAGTATTGAAAAATCATAGCGCAAATTTTTGGGTGATAAAACAGGGAATAACAAGGTAGCTTTAAAAATAAAATTACTGTTATTGTAGAAGACTTTACTGGCAGGGGTTTTCTCTTTCTAGACTAGAAGACTCTCATGTCTGATGAATACAAAAGTTCTTGAACTATAAAGTATAAGTTTACAATTTTTAGGGGCGTAATTAATCTCGACTTGCCAAGAAGAATAAACATTGTTTCCACGATAATTTAACAACATATTTTGCTTTCGTACAGCAAAAAAGTGATATATCCTCGTTGAAATGGCTTTACTACCTTTGCATCTGTTTAAATGCAATACGAATTTTCATGCTTTTGACGCACCACGGTAATGCTAGTCGGATCATTGCTTGCGCGATGAGGATCCTGCACTCTGAACTACAACTTTGATGGCTTACCGCAATATTGATAGTAATACTATGTTACTTCCGATACTCTTAATTTTCTTTAAGGTCTATCTGCAATTACCTTGCAAATGCCGTTTTCTCATGAAACAAAGAAACATTTGGTAAGTGGCCACGGCTACATCGAAAATTTTCTACTTTTGGCCCATAAACTCTCACTTGGATAAAATCGAAACCGTTCATTAAATCTGGCAAAGTTACGCAATTCACAATTCTATAAACGAATAGGGAAATTTTATTTTTAAACCTTTCCAAAAAACCTTAAGTATAGGAATGAAATCCGATACGTGATCTAAACACTAATCAAACAAATGAGCAGAATTGCTTTTTGGTATGCTCACCAAACATTTTCTAATAGCTTTCAATTAATGAAATTACTCTACTCTTTTTACCAGAATATCGAATTTAGTATCCGTGTTATTGTATTTTCCTTTATTTGAATTGATATATCTAATTGAAATCTACCTCTAAGGATGTTTGAAATCCCGCGGAGAGAATGCAAAAAGTGATACACATGGATCATAAATTTGGGTGACAGAGTCTTTTACTAGTTTAGCCATTTATGATAAAAGATGGTGAAAATGTGAAAGACACATTAATAACTCTGAATAGACAAACAAACATACGAATAAAAAAAAGAATAACAAAAAAAAGAATGCATATACAAAGGCATTTACAAATTCTTTTATTATATGGACTTCGTTTTTGCCGAGTGCCATTCGCACGGTTTTTCTGCAAATACAGTATACATATAAAAAAAGCTTCTTTATGAGAGCCTTCTGAATCAATGTGGCAGTTGGCATGAATTTATTCTACAAATGTGAGCATAATTGTGTTGAGTATTCAGCAAGAGGGATTATTGGCACATGCTAACACTTCAGTTGTAGACACTAACCATAACTAAGTAAAATCCGATGGTGTAATGACTTGTAAGTACGACGTATTTAGTAGACTGCTTGAATTACTGACAGCACAAGGTCACGACCCAAGTATAATGCTATAACTATCAACACAGGACTAGTAACAAGAGCAGTTTAATTAGAGAAAGAACGAAGGGAATATTAGTTTTTTCTTTGCAGCATTTTTATTTTACACACGATTGTGAATGTAAACAAGTTGAATCTCGTAGAGCCAGACTGTAGACCCAGGATGCAGTCAATGTAGTTATAATATAATGAGGAAATGATTGGGAGTGAAATTAAAACTAAAGTTTGTAACTGCCAATAAAGTCCAAAGTCACATGAAGAAATCGTATCAGAAATATTTTACAAAAAAGTTGATCAATTAGTAAATTTTTTATAGATAATTTCTAAATGAAATGGATGGTTCTTGATCTCTCTCTTCTCAAAGAGCTCTTGTTACTAGTACCATGTTGATGGTTGTAATTTCAAACTTGGGCCACAGCCTAAAGCTGTCTCTGGATCTATTCCTTTAAGGAAATTTCTTACATACATTTCCAAAAGAGAAGCATACGTAGTAGAAACTCGATCATTTATGTTACACGAAGATAACCATATATTCGTAACAATTTCGTAGCTCACGCGATAAACAAAATATAAATCACAAAGTACTCTACCGGAGGCGATGCTTTATAATTAGATCAGAAAACATGAAATCATGCAAAATCGATGTTTCAAAGTAGCTGGTAATAGGTTTCCTTAAATGTAGCTTTTGCAGCAGCGTTGCTAGCAACATAAGAGAAGTTTGCATGCCTTTCTTCTATGAGATGTTTTTTGCTAATAGATGTCTTTCTTACAAAAACGGAAAATTAATCGCACATCAATTTTGTGAGATTTTATTCTATTGCATTTTGCATTCTTTTTATTTTTCAAGTATTGCAGCATCTTGCAAAGATGACATTGGAGTGTAAGTTGAGATATCTCAAAATCAGGAAAATATTATATCTTGCTGCTCATTTGATAAGAGAAGTTAGTAACAGTGGTACCGTGGCAGAGCAGAATATCCACTTTATTTCATTATAATTAATTTGCCTTTATCATAAGTACCTTTTCTTTTAGCACACAATCATTTCTTCTAAACTAGATAAGTTAACAACCCGCAGTTTTCTCCAAGGACATGGGAGTGGACATAGTAATGCACTCACGAAACAATTTAGGAACATGGAGCCGCACAGCATCGCAGCAACCGAAGATACCCTACTTTCCCCGATGTTTCCCCCGCAATCAAGTTGCACTAGTTTACACCCTTGAAGAGGGGAATGTAGTTGTAGTAGTAGCATTAGCTTAGAGGTTTAGATTACTCATTACGTTTATGCTTGCAGCGTAGATGAATGAAGGAGTGAATGACTTTTCCTATTTCCCTACTTATTTCCGCAGACAGTAATTAATAGCGTAGAGCAAGTTTATGTTTCACTGTACGAGTTAAAGAAAACTCCCTTAAAGTCTATAAAACACGACTGGCGGGGGACGTGATTAATTCTAGTTCGAGGAACTCAGAGAAAACACCACGTTCACAAAGTCACTGCAACAAAGAAGAATAAAGCATGATGTAAATAGAACTAATCTTACTACTGCTAGAAAGAAATTCAAAACAAATTTTGTACCATTTTTATGCGGTTAAAAAAATCTATGTGTGCTCACTAGTAGGCATTTTAGTAACGATGGTATCCTTTGATCAAGTCATTCGTTCGAAGTAACAGCACATCGTCATGCCTTTCACTTTTTGTATCCAAATATGGATGATAAAAGATGAAGCAATCAGCTGAGCATTTGATCCATAAACGGAGCAAATTTATGCAAATATGATGTCTTTCTTTCTAAATTTGCTACAGCGTCAACTGAACTTTCGAGAAGCAGATGCGGTAATGCTGCTTCTACGCTTTCTTTCACGCGAGTAAAAATGACCGTGCTGTATCGGTAGGCTTGTGGACTCTCCAAGCTAGTAATTAGGAATATTTCCCAGCGCCAATAATTACAGCTCCTTTTCCAGTTTTGAAAATCGTTAAGTCAAGAAAAATATTATTTTCAAGCATGCTAGAATTTTACAATACATAACTAAAATGTTTACCTAAAATTCGCTAGCATAATTGTTACAGTGATCTCCTATTTTCTGCTATCTGTTTCTGAGTATATCCATAATGCTACTAGAAACTTGCGCAAAAATACGGCGGCAATTTGCCACTAAAGAATTTTGAATAGGAAAAAATTATGGTGTCGGCACGATCGATGTGCTTTCACTCTAAAATATGTTATCCCAACAACTGTATGAAATTGTCCCGAAATTTTTTGTGGAAATTACTGATTGCTGCTAAGTTTTATTTTTAGAAGATGTCACTTTCTCATAACATTAAAAGCGCTTTGCGATCACTCAGGGAGCAACTTTTGTCTCGGAGAATGCCATGCTCAAAAGTTTCGGTTCCGTCACAGATTAAGCAACATTATCAGCAACTCAGTAAATGTTCTCCAGATTATGTGAATGGGCATGATAATCCAAAAGTGCAACAAGCAAATGATCCCCATCATACAGAAGCATCCTCAAATGATTTGGTAGCTCTCAATCTGCCCACTTCTCCCGTGTCTATTCCATCACCACCGCCGCCATTACGACTCATTCCTATCCCATTAATCCCTAAGAGAACACAAGAAATGAGTATGGCGTCGGAGGCCTTAATAGTTAAAAAGAAGAAAAGTGGCAAAATTGGCACTAATTTACTTGAAAATCGATTTGCAATCGACTCATCGGGTACCACCATTTTTCGTACGAAGCAAAAATCTCTGAAAAATTGGAAGAGAAATAAATTTGAGCGAATCAGGTCTACTACTTGGTTATCGTTCCAAAATTCATCTCACGCATGCTATTTGACAATTTTTGCTGCACTCCTGCTGTCATTTAGCATTTCCTGGATGATTCAAACGAGAAATATTGTATGGACAACAGCATTCGATCTACCACTACTCACCACCATCAGCTCTGTATTATCTATGGGATCGCACGCTCGTTCAGCCATGCTGAATACATATACTCGGGTTATAAATGCTTCATTTTGGCAAGCTACAGCATGCTTATCATCATTTCCACTGTTTTCTCTACCTGTCGGCTCCGCAACGCCTGGGAATATACTCGTCAACCAATGGGATGAATCTTCGATGACCGCTGACGAAAAAATCGAAAAACTCTGGACACAACTGAGTAGCAGCAACGTACGCTCTCAAAAAAATTACTAAAATGTGACCGCAATTTATGCTTTTTCGCTAATATGCATTTAGAATGATGAGTAAACAAATATTGTATCGTTGGTAAATAGTTGACTAGAGTCTGAGACTAATGCGAAAATAATACGCAAATGCTACATTTTCGGAATTATTACCTCTTAAATGAGCACCGTGTGTTTCTCTTTCAGAAACCGGCAAAATGGCCTCCCGTATTGGAAGCATTGATTCGTCTTTTTATTTTTCAAACAGATGATTTATCCCGTATAGCTAATCAACAGACATTTCGGCCATGGGGAGCACGCAAAGTCATACATACACAAAGCGCATTTGCTCGATTTATTTGGAAGCCCGTAACGACAGCATTTCCTGCAAACTACACTGGACTACTAGCAGAGGAATGCGAAGGGATTATGTCATTCTCAAAATCTCCTAATCAAATTATAGGTAATTTTTCCAGTGCTTTCGGAATTGGTTTTCGAATGTATCGCGATTATCGTCTTCCATCTGGCTTTGTTGCAATGTTCCCATCACCACTTCTCAAAACAATGTCATACTATGGCTCTCAGTGGGACATTTTTCAAGGCGGAGTAGCGTGCACACATGTTTCGGTAGTTGCTGGTATGCTGTTATCTGTAGGAAATCGTAAACGTCCCAAGGTTACCTTACTAGAACGATTTAATATGAAATTCCCTCATGCATCGGGGCTTTTAAATGCTGTTAATGTTACAAGAAATGGCTCAGATGTCGAAAATCCACGAGTGCCATTTGCTTTATGTTTCTTGGGAATCCCAGCAAATACTATTCCGCAGGGTACGCAGCAGCCGTGGACTCATCCTATGGAGCAATTAAAATATATAAAAAAGGGGAGAAAGCTTTTTGATGTTGTTGCCATCGATCACCCAATACATTTACTTCAGTTCTCCCAAATAAAGTCTTACGCGACAAAAGTTGCTGAAGTGTACGCCGAGTCAAATTTTATTGCAAGTGGCTGGGGTGATCAGTGGTTACACACACAGCATCAAAATTTTGAAGCGGATGTGCTAGCTCGTCCTGACTGGAAACCTTTTCTGTGGGCTATGGCCTTCGATGGGATTCCGTACATTGCCTTACAACCTGCATCTGTTCCTTCCATGGTAGATATTTATAATACATTTGCACCAGCTATTCTTGCTGTCCTAAATATAATACAAGACCCCTCGGCAATGCAATCATTTTTGAAATATTCCATTGGATTAGGGGAAATACAAGAAATAATAGAAAATGTAAAAAAAGGTTCTTATCTTTCAAGTAACGTTGGACTTCCGGAACAAAGTCATCATTCTTCCAGAGAAGCTGCAAAATACTCTGCCACTACCGCGACTGTAGCGAAAGAACCTATAACAAGAAATGAGCATGATATACCAAAAGAAATAACTGTGCAAACTATTCCGAATACTAGTGATACTCTCAAGCAGAATGAAAGAAAAAATAGAAATGAAATGGAAGAAATGCTCGAAAATACCAGTGCAAATTGCAAAAACTCAAGTTTCTGTTCATACGGAAGAGAATCTTTTCGATCATTCATCTTTATGGCACTAGAAGCATTTCACCAAAATATTGGCCAAGCCATTCCTAAAGATACAATAGTAGAAATGGCAGAAAAATTCACTGAAGTATACATCAAGAAATAGGCAGCAATTACTAAAATCGCATCACTCGTTTCTTTTTTGCTGTTGTAATATCTTCACTGTCATAATAAAACATTTGGACAAATTACGATTTTCTTTGAATATTTTTCTAATTTACTTTAAGACACTTGTAACACTCCATTTGTGTATCTTTCAACAAGCTACTATGCACATAATTAACAATTATGAATTAGAAAAAAGTAACCTAGGAATGGGGGAATATTTTATCCTTGTCAACTAGTAATAAAATCGGAAAATTGATGCCTACCAATTTAATTTGCATGATATCTTAACGATTAAAACAAGGTTTAAAAAACATTTTCCTACAAAGAGTATCGTATATTTTACTCTCCTGAGACCTTTTCAGCAAATAACATGCATTGAATGGATTCGTCATTGTAAAGTCGTGCTTTATAAATAGGAGGCTATGACTTCAACAAAGTCAGATTGATTGGCATAAACTATTTTTATTTTCGCACCCTTGTATTCAGTTACTCTGAATGATTGAACAACAACATTTAATCAACTACAGTAAATTTTCAGAAGATAGATGGATTTTTGTTTCAAAAATTATTGTCTTCTACATAGCACACAATGAGAATATATTTGACACAGGTAGATTAAGACTTCTGTTAAAACCTAACAAATTAAAATTTTGGCTAATTTTATTTGAAAGACTAGGCTGCAATCAATTACTTCACGCTTGAATTATTAAGTAGCGTTACATTGAACAAGTAGGCTGAACTACTGTGTCACCCGCGAAAATCTATTACGCAAGATATTCAAGAAATGCTGTAAGAAACTGTTTTTTATTATAAAAACTTGTCTGGTTTCGACTTGGCTCAGAACAAACAACTTACTATTTTCCCGGTATAGGCGGTAGGGTAGTAGAATCTTTCGTTTTTCCCATGAACGAAACAGGTGTTCGATTTTTCGTGTCTCGTTGAATACCATCGGTACCTGACAAAAGGTTCGTCTACATAATTTGCTGGCCGCACTGTACGTTTTTCGTAGGGCGCACAAAAGAAGTGCAACATCTGCAATACATCTCTTTTGCACAGTACCCATAATTTTGACAGTTGAAAACCTTCAAAAAGTCCTATTAGTTTCTACATGGAGGTATTTCCAAAATCGAAGATGTGTAGTACATAGTAAGGGCACGTTTCTCCCTGCTTGAACACCGTGTTCAACGATAGAGTGCGACCGCCGGTAATCTACTTCGATGTGTTGTCTTCCTTCTTCAGTGGATTTTAGTGCTTATTGCTTTTTAAGGGACAGTCATCTTTTTAGTTTTACTCTTTCCACACTATTTTTTTTCGCGGCTTTTGATCTGATGTTTTTCGCGGCATGGAAAGGTCGTTGCTTCCACCGCGTCCTTATTAGTGTTCGGAAGTAGGCTGACTCTGCTACTTCGTAAATTTCAAGGCTGGAGGGGTGGCGTATCGCTGTAGACAGCTATTAAGAGCTTCTCAATGCTTTTTCTAGTGTCTAATACTTTTGAATCATTCTTGCTACTGCGGCACTCTTCTTGCCAATTAAGAACTAAGCATTTTTCGTGATTTTTCAATGCGACAACAGTGCAATTTAAACGTAATACTGGGAAAGCTATAGCAATGAAGAAGCTCGTCGATTCTAATGTGAGCATTGCATTAAACATTGTGCACTATTCTCAATATGCCGTTTGATTGTGATATGTGATGCTTCTGTACATTTTCACGAAAAATTACTAGCTAATTGTTCTTCCTTAATGCTTTACCAGTGTCTTTGCATCGTTCCTTTTGTGTCGCAGAAAATATTTTGCTGCATTTTTAAACATAAAAAATTTGCTTGGATATGTCACTCGATTTGTAGCATTTTTAAACATTTTGCTAATATTAGAGTTTCGATTCTGCACTATTTTGTTAGAAATGCTTTAAGTAGTTAGGGTCATGAAGTCTTGCTATTTTATATGCAAAGAGACAATTTTATTTCAGTTCTGCAAAGCACTTTATTTGGGATTTATTTGGGATTGTATCTGTTTCCCAAAGCAATTTGATGTACCAAATTGATTTCGTTTTATGTTATGTAGTGTTCGCGCTTGAAGTTATTTATTCTGGTGTAGTTTTATTCATAAAATAATACTTTCCAGTCCACTATGTTTAATATTTATTTTTATCAGAATACCTCAGAAACACCTTGCAACGCTTTAGGGTTAGATAGCTTTTTGCAGAATGTTTTACTATGCGGTGAGTATGCGTGTGCGTGCCCCACGAAGATACTTTGGTTTTTTTAAAAGCTTTTAAATTTATATACAAAAGCGCTTTCAAAATTTAACGAACTCCTTCATTGCAAATGAAAAAGAAAATACAGATGCCTCGATCACCTGAAGACATGTTTTTTTTTGTTAATTTTTTAAAAATCTATTAAAAATTTTGTTTTTTACGAGAATTTTGGCGTAGAATGCTACGTTTATTTTGAGATTATCATGCAAATGATATGCGTCTTAGCTTTATAACATTTTCATATTTAGGCGGAATTAAAAGTCAGGCTACATTGGAAGATATACATTTCCGCAGCCAGAAAATCTCTTTTCCTGGGCATGCATCTATAGAAGTGGAAGAGCCTCAAAAATGTTCTACAGGTTGCAAAGTTTGATTTTACATTGGAAAATGTTTTAATTGGTTGCCTTAGCTTTAAATCGGGATAGATAAGATGTAATGTAGTATTCAGGCTATAAATTAAATCAGCATCTGCGAAAACTGTTGTACACGAGTGGAATATTTTGAATGTTTGGATATCTTCCGCAATGATTGCAGATAAAAGTAATTTAGGCATCAATAAATATGTATTTTTCTTTTGTAGTGAAGCATGCGATCTGCTAACTCAACAAAAGCATTTTTTAATTTTATTGCGAGGAGAAAATTAAAAATTTTATGGAATTGGATAAATTGATAAACTTTTCTTTTTACGTGACTGTTTCTGTCTTGCAGCTCTCTTACCTTCCACTGAGATAAGCACATTCGCTCCCAAGAGCTTTTTAGAACAACCTTATGGAGATTCTGAATTGCTTGTTGAAGTAAGCTTTTGCTTCATTCACGTAAAAATAGTATCTGGTACTCAGGGAATTTCATGAATAGAGCAAAATTTACTATTTTTGCATTGCTATTTATTTCATCCAAGGCATTTCTATCATTTTCTTTACCTGTTTTTCTTTTTCAGTCACAAAGGCTTATGCTACTGGATCCTTTGAATCGAATTTGCCCCAAAATCAGAAAATCATGGAATGCGACTGACGAATTTCAATCTAGCGTTAATAAACAATTTGTGGTCAACAATGAATCAAAAGTAACTCAAACTCGTAGCCCTCATGTGGCTGCACTATCAAACGATGAGGAATTCCAGCCGTCTCCCATTTTGGATAGCACTAGGAAAGAGGCGAAGTTTTTTACTCAAAAACGCAGAGAAAATATTCTCAGGACTGAGAGAGTATCCGGTCAGCCTTCTTTAAGGTTTTCAACTTCTGCACCTGCGTTGAGTTCTCACAAAAAATTGCATTTGGACCGAAGAAATTTATCTGTACCCAAAACGCATTCCAAGCAGGGCATTAAAAATCCTCGCTTGTATTCTAATCCAGAGAAACATGGCATTGTAAAGGAATTTGACTATTATCCACAAGAATTTTCACAAAACCACTGTAAACTGTCTTTGGACGAGTCCATTCCTCATCATCGTAGTATGAATTTTAATGCTACACCTTTTAGAAATGAAATAGAGACTCTCACATCTCCTGCAATGATTTCTTGTGATCAGGGACCAAATAATTTCAAAACTCAACCACCTACTTATCAAATGGCTGTGAATGCTGATTTTATTGATCTTACGGATTATGGTATAAATCGCTTGTTTCCTTGCCATGGTATACTATTGTGCTACGCTCTTCCTGCTCGAGTTATTCGTAATAGCAAGAAAACATCGAGTAGGTTCAGAACCAGTCCTGATCAGCTGCGCAGGAATCGTCATGCGCATCAATTCCTAAACGACGAGAATCTGTCTAAAGTACGAACAATTCCATCATTTGGAGAAACAAATAAAGTGAAGCGAAGAGTGGGCATCACAGAAGGCTCCAAAGTTGGACAAAATCCTTTTTCTTCTCGAAATTCGAATGATTCAAAGATAGAAGATAATGTCGTTGTAGCCTCCTGTTCTGAAATCGATGGAAGACGATTAATTTTTAGTCATACAAGCATTCATCCACTCCCATTTGAGCAGCGAGACCTGCTGATTCTTGTAAAGAAACCTATCATTTTTATTTGTTGTACTTATGGTAAAAACGATAAGAATTATCCCAGAGGATTGGACACGAACAAGGAAGGGTATATGCTTTATCCGTCCTCCCATTCTTCCGGCCCTACGAGTCCTGCATTTTGGCCTCACGATGTTCCTAAGGATTGCCAGATCATTGGATGTGGTGAAATTTTGTGGCCGGATGTATTCCAGCTGGAGAGGTAGGATTGGATGCTCTTTGACTTTTGTATTGTACTGGAAAACCAGCAATCAAAAGAGAGCCTTTTTTGTGCTTTTTACGTTTGAGAAGCGTAGAGTTCATTTATACACACTTTTTATCAATCTTTATGAAGGAAATTTACGATAAAACTGCATTTTTAACAGAGGTCTGCAAGCTACTGTTACGTCTGTGATGAGAGAAATTGCGCGGGCTCCCGATGATGGCATCCAGCCAGGCACAGCCTTATTAGGGAAGATGACACTCGAATTTTTTTTCCAGACAACTCCTACCTCTCCACTTCTTGAGATAAATAGGAATTCTCATTATCCTGCTTTCACGGCTGGATCTACTGAGGAAGTAGTATTGGAAATACCTTCTCTTCCACCCACGCCTGTCTCCAAGGTGCCAGCGGGACAAAATGAAGAGGCTTTGGGTTTGGCCATTGGCAACTCAAGAGGTCCAATTAGCTGAGTGAATAGCAATAGAGGAACGTTTTTGCTCCTAAAAGTGTGAAAGTTTTTCTTATTTAGGATGAAAGCAATTACCCATGGGAAAGTTTGAAGAAGTGTCCTTTAATTTAAGATAAAAAATCGACAATGTCACCGTGTGTAGAATTTTTTTCCATAGACATACCCTGTAGCCACTTTCTTAAGATTTCTTTTTTGGTTATCAAAGAATGTATAAAGCGAATAGAAAAATTGAAGGCATTATTTGCAAATCATATACATGCACCTCTTTACAGAAGACACCCTCTCTCTTCACCTTGCCATTTTTGTTGGTGGCCTGTCTAGATTTTCACCGAAATACCATCCTCATCGTTTGCTCTACTGCCGATGTAAATTAAATCATGCTCAAGTGGTTGAATCTCCTTGCATGTCTTTAAAGAAGGAAGACATTGGAGAATCAGAAGAATGGACGGGAAGTTTTCGGTTCTTAATGTTTTCTAAAGATCCTGTGTGGGAGATTAACAATGGCAGTTGGGTAGCTTCAACTTCGCTGAAGGAGATTAATTTAGAATTTTGGCAAAGAGCTACAGAGGGTCCAGTGAGCGAACACTGTTTGGGAATTATTCGGGTTGATATTCCAAGATTGGAAGATTTTTGTGTGCCTCGTCCTCGACCGAATCCAAGATCTTACTCAATTTTGTATGATTCGCCTCTCGCTTTGATGGATTTGATTTCCGCCGAACGGGTGGCTGTCTGTCGAATCGCTGTCCTCTCTGGAGCTCTGCATGATTTTGCTGATTTACAGTTTGATCCACGATTCCCTGAATTGGCTAATGGAAGGTCTTCCTTATTGAAATCTTACGAGCCACCTGAGCCAATGGCTAAGCATTCTCTTCTTCTAGAAGATGCAATGGAAACATCGAAAGAAAAATATATTCAGAGTGATGGCCTCAACAGGCAGCAAGCGCTTTGTACTGCCTTTAAAGCACCTCAGAGCCTTGTTTCTTCAAATTTTCATGAACCCTCCGCCACTCAAGAGAGTCTGCCTCTACACAAACTTCCTGAAAGAAACGAAAATTCGCTTAAAGAAGTAGTATTTAAGGATTCTGATATGGATAAGAAGCCATCCATTGCTCCGAGTTCTACTAAAATGACACCGTCGATGCTCGATCGTCAGCGGTGTCATGCATTTCTTCTAAAAAGTGATATCTGTGGTGAAGATATTGTAGGCATCCCCTCTTCACCCAATCATACGATCCATAGCACTTGGAGCTACATGTAGGTGTAATAAAGTACTGGGTGTAGTATTTTATTTAAAATGAAGAGATAGCTGTTGTGAGACTATCTTAAGAAACTATTTCTTCAGTGTATCCGAGTGGATCATCTGTTTAAAAACTGTACAGCAGAGTAGATTTTCACGGCAAAATACAACTCCTATCTTGCAACGAATTATGAGAGTGTCTATATGCATTCCTATGAAGGTAGATAGGATTTATGTGTGCTCTATGCTCTGAGATGGATTGAAGCATCAATTGGTTTCACTCTTGTATTTAATACAAGAGTGAAAACTATTTTTCTGAATCCGGCTACTCTTGATTATATAGACACTTCCTGTAGATGCTAATGGGATTTCCGAAAAATTTTTTTTTTACTGCTTTGAAAGGAAATATGCATTTAAGGTGTCTGTGGTTTTGTAGGAGCCTACGTAAGCGGCTTAGAGCTTTAGGAATGTCTGAAAGAGAATGTGCCACACTTTTTCATTCTGTTGAGGAAATGAACTTGGGTTCTCCCTCTCCCTTTTCCCCAGTGGATGCTGCTGTATATGGAGAAGCTAACACTAATCAAATGCCTGTTCCTGAATTCATTTCCATGAAACAAAGGAGCTTGACTGAAGGTCTATTGACATCCATTGATATTTCTCAATATATGGATGGCTTGCGAGAGTCTGCGCTTCAAATTATTCACGAGCTTGTGGTGGAATCTAGGAAGCCACCTTCGTTTTTTGTTGAAAATTTGGAGGCAATAATGAGTACAGGCGTATTACAACTTTCCAAATCTCATTTTTATAGCTTTCTTCAGCAGGTGGATTCCCATCATGAAATGAACTTGCAAACTATAGTCAAGCTTTTTGATCTTCTTAAGAGTAATGAAGAGAACCCTTCAGAATCTGCGGATTTATCTCTTTTTGTGCGTCTGCTGTCCCGTTACGCATTAGAAGAAGAAAAGATTACCATACAAGGCCGTGATCTGCAAGATGAAGTCTATAAGCTCTTGTGGAATTGTCATATTCTTCCTGCTATTCTGGAAAAAGGGTTTCTGAAATATTCCAAGAATGAGAAATCAAGAGTAATAACTGTTTTTTCTTTTATTCATACTCTGCAATCCTTTCTTGCGGCAGAAATTTCAAAAGGGCTTGTTTCCACGGCTTCACTTCGCTTTTTGGGTTACTTTCTCGCTTCAAATCAACATAAGAGAATCCGTTTTGGTCATTTTTATTGGAAGAATGATAGGAATAGTTTTAGCAAGGTTGGAAATCGTGCTGCCTTACCCGATTTGTTTATACAGGATGCAGAAAATTTTTCAATTGCCACTTTCATTGAAGAATATGCTGGATTTTACAGTGAACGTTGCATTGACACCTCCTTGATGAATCTCTCTTATTCTAGTAGTCATTTATTTTCCTTTCAAGAAAATAAAGTTCCCACAAGCGAGAAACTACCATCCCTTGAAACTCTGCAAGCTTCACAGGCATCTCCAAGGAGCCTACAAGATCACAAAATTGCAAATAGAATGGATTTGACGAAGGAAACTTATAAATCCCAAAATATGGACTCGGGTGTGGCTGTTTCTCTCTCGAGTGAACTCTCTTTTGAAATGTTTGCTAATAATTGTTTAAGCCTCCATGAGGTGAATGCGCATTTCAAATTACTGCATCCAATCTTATCTATTCTTCGTACGGAATATGAGGGTAAAAACCTTCCTCACCCCGTAGCCGCTTCTTCTTGTTCGATTGTGAAGGCTCTTTTGTCATGTATTTGGTGCCGCTATACGGCGGGTTGCTTTGAGGAAGAATCTCTCGTTAGAATCCTTGCTGATTATTTCAGTTTATATAATTTTGAGGATGTTTCGGATGGATTCAGTATGGAGAAATATACTTTGAATCAATTGAAGTATCATCCTGTGAAGAAGTGGCGCTCCCTTGGGCTAGTCACAACGTTTTCTCCCGCTAGCAGGGCGTTGGAATGGATCCTGCAATTTTGTCGGCAATACACGAGAGGCGAAACATTTGGGAAGGAGGCTCCCTTTGTATCCTCTGGAGAGGCTGAAAAGGCTTTAGAGAAGGATATTTCGATGCATGCAACAAAAGCCTTGTTTCTCTCTCTAAGAGAAGGCTGGGAGGATGCTGGAAATGAGAAGAAATTTCATTCCTTACTGTCTTGGTATGCTGTTGAGAGACTTTTTATCAGCATGTTTCGCCGGCGCATACAACCAATGGAAAGTGAACTATGGGTTGGGAAGAATGGAATTGTTAGATTTGAAAATTTTGCAGCATGGATTAGAGAAAAAGCTATCCCATTTTCTCTGCGTGAAATTGGATTATCCGCCTCATTTTTTTGTCGGTCTTTCAAGGATGCCTATCCTTGGTTTTTTTTCTCGGATTTTCTTCACGCTTTTCATGGGTGGAATCCTCTTAAAACCTTCCAATGGTTGGATTCCTCCATGGCTTTGGATTCTGTAACCCTATTTTCCCAGTCAATCATTCCCAGGGGAGTTTCCTCTAGAAAATGGAAGGGCTTTCAAACCACACACACACTTTTTCCAGAGATTTCAGTGGAGGAGAGAGATGTTTTAGAGGATTGCTGTCGAAATTTACCTTCCTATGCCGTTTTTGCTTTATTAGCTAGCCCCTGTGAGATGGGTAGAGAATATTGCATTCATGGTGAGCCTATGAAGGCATTTCTACAATTTATCTTTGGAATCTCTTGTGCGGTGCGTTACTCAAAAAATAGAGTGTGTGAAATAGATGAAGGTTCCATGTTAATGCAAATACTATCAACTGTTTTGGTGTAAAGTAGATGAAGATTCCATGTTAATGCAAATACTATCAAATACCTTTGTTTTAATGGCTGTACTTTATGTTCAAACCGTGCAAGATGCACCCAAAAGCATGCATAATACACATTTATGTCTATCTTGAAGCTTGAAAATGTTTGTTTTTTTGTTTCAGGAGAGTATTTTTATCTTTGAACAATTAGATCTCGACCACAAAGGCTACCTCCATTTCTCAGAATTTCATCGCTACAGCGCATATCTAAGGCAATTAAAAAGCTGGCGAGGAGAGAAGGATCATCTGTTAGAGGATTGGCATACGGATCAATTGAATGTGACAAAACATGAATTTCTTCTGTTAATGGCAATGCTTGTTCTGGCGGGTGATCCTTTTGGTGATGTACTGCAAGCTTTAGGTTTCTCTTGGGAAAATACTGTCGATCCTGCTAGCCTCAATCAGGTGAAATATTGCTGCTTATTCCACCAAAATACTTTCAAAGAGAGTGTGAGCATTTTGGGTAGAATTTGTACATTTTTTATTAGTTTGAAGGTATTCTGTGACGTATTTTTATAGGCATTGTATTCTCTTTTTCTTTAAAAAAAAAAAACTGTTTATGCCTTTCTTATATATCTTTTTCTGTATATATTTGTTTTCATTCCTTTTTGAAGTGTGCTACTTTTCCTGTATGCATTTCATTCTATTTTATTAAAACAAGGAAGATGGATTTCCCAAGCATTTCTAGAAAAGAAAATAGCATGGAATTTTTTCTATAATCTTTCTTTTTATAGATACTACAAGAACTAAATCTTCCAACAGATCGCACGAAATCGATATGTATTCTATGGACTGCTTTGCATGGAGGTCTCTTCAACAAAGAGTGTACCTACTGGAATTTTATGAAATGGCTGACTGTATGCTGGAAATATAACCCCTCCATTATTCAAATTTTTTTCTCTTTTCTTTTTATTAATCATCCATTGAAGAACCTTAACCAGCTATACAAATGCTCCCTCTCATCCCCTACGCAAGCGTACGCATTCTTTTCATCTTAAAATAACAAAACTGAGCTTACACAGTATAGTAGAGATTCCTTTTGAAACCATTTTTTATTGCGTGTTTGCCTTCTATTGGGTTTGCTATGAAGCCTCCTATTCTTAGTGTTATAGCGTTGATCTTTGATAGCCTCCACCCCTTTCAATGCACATCTGTTTTTAAAATGCTGATCCTTTTATTCACTCTCTCTCTCTCTATACTCAGCCTAACCCCTCTGCCCACAGAACTCTCCTTAGATGCATTTGGTGAACTCTTGGAGTATTTGGAAGTGCCTCTCTCTGCTTCTACCGCTACAAAGGCAGAGATTATGCAAGCCACGGATCCAAGAGGAACGCATGCAGTCCCTCTGGAGGATCTCAACAACTGGTATGGTGATTTTGTTGGACTTCAGATCTCTTTTATTCAAGAATTGCTATTTCAGAATCAAGTGGCTCTACGTAATGGCAAAGAAATGTCATCCATATCCGACTATATTATAGAAGAACTCACACGCCACCAGCAAGGATGTGTTAAGATGTATCCTGTAGTACCTCTTTCAGTCACCTCACGTATGGATTTGTCAAATTTCAAGTATTGGGTCCCTTGCAAAAATGCTATCTCGAGAGAAAATTTTGTAAAAGTTATCCAAGTCAGTTTGATGGATACACCGTGTCATTCCTTACGCGATATGCACGCTTTCTTTGATTTCTTAGATTGGGAGAGCAAAGGGTTTATAAATCTCTCTCGCTTGCACTTTTTCTTATCTTCTACTGAAAAATCTCTGATCCATCGTCAGACTCTTTCTTCCTATCCTTTTGAAGCCGCTACGTCTGCCGTGCCCCTCTCTCCCTTCTCGCCTCTGGAGGGCACCGATCTGTGGCTAGCCGCTGCTCTTAATCCCTCTGTAGCCACTCCTAAGGATTTTGTTTCTACTTTTTCTTGTGGTGAAACGCAGGCTCTATCCTCCCACATCGATACAGAAGAAGGAAGGGGAGCTTATCAAACAAAGCAGGTGTCAGAAGAAATTTTTATGAATGAAGTGAAGGCCTTCATGCTGGAATTTAAGTGGACTGTAAGCGATCTTCTTTATCATTTAGGCTGCAACACCCCCTGGGGTGTGAGCAGCTCCCAGCTGGTACAAACACGCCATGTAAAACACGATGATCATACAAGGAGTGTACAGCCAAGTGGACGAGAAGATAAAAATATATATAAGGAAGTCTCTCAGGGGATAGGCAATACACAACAGACTGCTCATGCTGTCTCCTCCTTTTCTGTTCATAATTCCTGTCTAGCGAGTTGCCTTCGCAATATCCATTGGCTTATTTCATCGAGATTTATAAAAAGTTTCTTTTTTTCTAGAAGGAAAATTCCTTTTGAGGGGAATTTTAAAGCTGAGAATACCGTAGATTTACCCTATTTGAAGAAACAGCTGAGAGGTTTTCCACCCTTTTGGCATGCATTAAGCTCAAATGTTCTCTTATCACTTCAATATGAAATAATACGAAGGCAACTGGATTACCGCCAACTCCTCTCTTGGGCCACTTCTTCTCAGCCTCTATCGTTTGTGGATACTCTTTCTCATTGGATTCCTGCGACATTTTGCCAATTAGATTGGGAATGCCTGAATGAACGGTGTGTAAGCGTGTGTTGGATAGTTTTGTCAAAGTTAAAAGGAGATTAGAAACTCATGAGGATTTTGACTTTGCATCTTTATAGTTCTTAAATAGCAACACGTGTGTAAGGAGATGCTTGGATATTTATTAGATCCTGCTAATCAAAAGATAGACGGTCCTTCTCTCGTTTTAAGTTTTGTTTATGAGAAGTTGACACAGGTTGATACTCTTAAAAAGAGGGAGAGAATAAAAGTTTTTGTCATTGAAATTGAGGGTGTTGTTGTTCATTCTTTATATAATCTTCATTGCTTGCATCGTTTGTTTTTTTGGTCATTTTTTCTATTCAAATATGTTTTTGTTATTTAGGATAGTAGTGTATGACTTCTTCTTGTCTTTGTTATTCGATACGTGAGTCCATTTGGAGAATTAAAAAAAAAATTTATAGCCATTGTTAGCTTTTTCATTGCTGTAGATACAAGGAAATAGAGAGATTTCCCTTGTCAAAATTTCAAATGCTATTCGATGAATTAAATGATCGGATGAAGATGTATTGGAAATCTACCGAAGTGGCTACTTTAGGGATTCCCATTGAATCCTTGCTTCATAATTTCCAAGTAATTATTTGTTATCCTTTCAATACGATAGTGGGAAGAGGGGAATGCATTATTTTTTAATTTTTCCAAGATGTGAATGCTTTCAGTGGATATTTTTTTCTAACTTTTTCAAAGTTTTTTTCTTCAGCGCCTCATTGAATCTCCGTTTTTCGCCTATTTTAAGCCACACGAGATGGAGAGGCTTTTACAAGCACTTTCTATTCCATTTTTTGATCATTTCTTTTTTCTTTTTTTTGAGTTTACAAGGAAATTTAAAAGACAAGGTCATTATTTTTTGTTGATTTTTTAATCCATTCATCTTCAGCCATTTTGCATTTACAATTATTTTTTAGCCATTACTTTTTTGGTTCTAAAAATGATTTTTATACATTGCATATGGAGAGTATTAGTAAGAGTTGTTTTACATTGAAAAAAACTTGATTTATGCTAAAATTTGCTTCTTCGTTGTGATACTTTTGATCATTGTGACGTTCTTTTTTTTTATAGAACTTTCAAGAGCCAAAGCAGTCCCTTAAGGAACTGTGGTCTCAACTCTTTCTTAAAGGCTGGCCATTTTCAATTTTTGAAATCTTCAATGTGATATATCCTCTTATTAAAATTCGATTAGAGAGAGGTATGTATTGGGTAGAGATGGATAAACAATCAAACTCTCTTAGCCGCAGCCAGGAGAGGGGTTTTGCCCCTCTTCCTGAAGGAGAACGTTTCCGATATAATGATTTCTTAAAATTCCTTGAAGGATTACTTTCTCCAAGAAATATTGCCACTTCCAACGCACAGTTATTCAAAAATCCTATAAAAATAGAAAAAGAATGTTCAGAAGCTTTGAAAAAGAGCATGTCTTCATTTTTAGGAGATGGTGGAAAGGATGTTGAAAAGTATTACAGTGGGCCATGGCGGCGATTCCTTCTGAGGATTTGTTTTCATGCTATGGATAAGCAGATGACATTACGTGAGGTAGGATTATTCTACTTGTAAATGTGTAGAAATTATGTTATGAACCGAGTGGTGCTCACATTTTTGATTCTACTATGACTCGTTTGAGTACAAGAGAGAGAGAGATGAGAGTAGAGAGAGAGAAAGATGAGAGTAGAGAGAGAGAAAGATGAGAGTAGAGAGAGAGAGAGAGAGAGATGGGAGTAGAGAGAGAGAGAGATGAGAGTAGAGAGAGAGAGATGAGATGAGAGTAGAGAGATGAGAGTAGAGAGAGAGATGAGATGAGAGTAGAGAGATGATGAAAGATGAGAGTAGAGAGATGATGAAAGATGAGAGTAGACAAGGAGGAAGGCTATTATTTTTGTTTTTTCATCGTTTTTCACTCTTTTTAACGGAATTTTTTGAGTGGCCTCGTCCTTGGTGATTTTATATAGATATTTGCAGAATTTTTTATCTATTAAATTCTTGCAAAAAAATACACATCTCATCATTGTATGCTCTTGTCCATTTCGTATATTTTTAGCTTTTTGACGGTCTTGACAGATCAGGAAAAGATATTATATGGAAACAGGACATTATTGCAGCGGCAAATCAAACACTGAACTATCCACTGTGTGAATCGTTTACTTTTTTGCCTTCCTCCTTCTTTTTACGATGGGAAAAACTGGCAGTTTTACTTCAATTCCAGCTGAAAACATTACAAGATTCCCTTGAGCTGCTTTTTCCTGATGAAACTTCGAGTCTTTCACCCAGCCAGTTTATCAAACATTTTGAGATGCGTGTCTTGAAATCTTCTCCCACTCACTCCAAGCAAACCTCACCTCTGTATGCCTCTAGAAATGTGGTCAAATGTTGGCTTCGTATGCTGGCGCATTGGGATGACGCCTTTCAAACCGTCAGTAGAGGAGAAATATTTTTTTTATAGAGCCACTGGGGAAGATTTTTATTTCGAGAGAGGGAATTTTTTTGAACTAGGAATATCTTCATGTGTTTGGGAAGAATCTTTTGATTTTATAACGAAATGCCTGCATTTCATGGACTCTCTTGACACGTTCAATTTTATTTGTATTTACTGGATTCTGTCGTCTAGTTTCATGTGGAAGAAGTTTCTTGTTTTCTGTCTTCAGGTAACACAAAAACAATGTCATTTCTTGTTAGAAAAGGTGAAACGATTGTTTCCCATGGATTTGGAATGGCCGTCAGAAAATGCACTCATTCAGTCCTCCTACCTAACACATTGTGACTGCTCTACTTTTCAATACCCATTTTTTCGATTTGGAGCAGAAAGGGACTCTTTTTCCTTTTCTTCTCGTTTAGAAGATACTTTACTGGCTATGAAATCTGCAAAGGGTTCCAAGCTCCCCATAGAGAGTTTGAAGGCATCTCTTGCCAAATTTTTTCTCGAGAAAGAGGTCCTTAAAATAGCTCGTAGTTATTCGTTTATTTCCGAGATTTTCAGCCGTGATTTATTAAAGGATCCGTTGCATTCTTACCCACCCAACGCATTTTTAGACACTGCTTTGGCCTGCTGCTTAAATATTAAGCAATTTAAACATGAAGTGGATGTGGCTGTTGTTGGCGGTATCCTGTCAAAGGATGCCATCGCTTTGTGCAATGAAGAAATTAGGGAAGAATTTTTCATTCGCTATGCCTTTAAAATGAGTGAGTTTATCTGGGAAAGCCATATATTACCTCACTGCCCCCTCCCCTTGTCCATTTCGGATTCTTATAAAAAGGATTCTATCTTCAAACCCACAGATCTATTAACTATGGATCGAATCCACTGCTCTCATCAGTTTGCATCGCTGACAGACGATTTTTTGTCTATTTTTTATTCTGAGGAGGAAATAATTTTACGTTTGGAACTTTGGAAAATCGTGCCTCCTCTTATGGAAAAGCCGAGCAATCTTCCGCCACCGCAGCTTTATGGGGTGGCCACGCTGTCTGTCGGAGATTTTATCCGTTTTATGGGAAATTTGTCACCCATGGATAAATATTTTGGTTCGAAGATAGGCGTTATCAAAGCTTGTAAGAGCGATGCGCTTCTAAATACTTTACCAGATAATCGAAAGGTAAGAAATGGGTATTTAAATGTATGATTTTGTACTATACATCCATTATTTTGACAAGGGATTGGAGATGAACTAAACAACAGGGTCATTGGGTTTGCCGTATTCCGTAATGGATTTTGCTTTTCATTACTGATGTTTTTGCTTGATTCAGGATGTATATGTAGGCATAGAGTTGATATATCGCCAAAGGGAGCAGAAGGACGTTGGAGCTTTAAATTATGGGCTAAAGACGGTTTACAGGGGTAAACTTATCCGCAAGATTACTCTTGTTTCAACAGAAGTTTCTGATTGCAAATACCTCAAGAAAGAATGTCAAGAAAGTCAATTTCACCGCATTGAAGGAAATAATACTGCGAAGAGAAATCTTGAGCAAAGCGGCGATGTGTCCATTCATTTAGTGGCACCTCCTGATGGGGAAGAGCCAGCAATTCCTCTCTCAGCCGATGTTTCCGCAAAGTTTCAATCTTTCAATAGGAAGGAATGTGTTTTTACTATTAGAATAGATAAACTGATCACCAGAAAAAAATATTTGACGGACTTAATGGAGTCTGCATGGCTGTCTCAGGATCATGATCCTCCTCATGAAAAGGAGGAACTATTTTTTACTTTTTTTGTATATGAACACCTCTCTGCAACTTGTATTTCTTTGCCTAAAGAAGTGGATTCCACTGCCAAAGAATCTCTGTCGCTCATCCATCGAAGTCCAGCAATCCCTTCTACCTCTGCCTTCCACTACAGCAGCTCGGCTGTGGCTACCTGGCCGATTTCATACGAATTCAGTCAAACAATAAAGTAAGCGACTATGCGATATACTTTTTAGGAAATGCTAAATTTGCGTATTTTTAGGTTTATCTTTCTCTTAGTTTCATATTTTGCACCCTTAAGCATGTTTCTCTTTGTTTCAGCTTCCAAGATAACCTTCCCAAACTCCGTATTTTTATTGCAACCAGCTCCATACAAAAAAAATTTCAGAAAATCTTAGCTTTTTGTGATCTGTCTAGCCCCGATCTACCAAAGATTTGCGTTACAAAAGATGCACACTCTACCAATTTTAATTATTCTTCTTTGCCATACTATTTTGAAAAATCCACTTGTTGCCTCCCTCTCTTTGAAGCAAAAAGTATTCCCTTCAATTTAGAATTGCCTGACCGTCATCTGGAAGTTTGCTCCTCGTTTGATGCAAGCTTCTCAGGAAGAGTTGTGATGACGGTTTCCCTTTTGGATCCCACAATGGAGGGAAAATTTGAAAATAGGGGCAATGAGCCACTTCTATTAAAACCTGAAAAGATTCTACCGCTTGGGATTTACATTTGCCCCTACTCATTGCAGCAGCTTTCAGGAAATTCTCATCACACTCTTCGGCTGCGTGAATTTCATTGTTTTAAGAAACAATTGGAGGAATCTGCTTTGCAATTAGGCGTTTCACCTGAGACATTCGATGCACTCAAGATGCATGGAGAGTACTGGAAAGCAGGATGGATATCATTGCAAGATTTTGTACAATTTATAAGGTCCATTTTTTCTTTTGAAAAATGTTTGTATATGCTCAGCATGTGACACTGGCATTTCTGTAGAAGCAGTAGTATGATCATTGTCATTTTAATATGGTTGATGAATGTTTTAAACGGGAGTTTACCTACATGATAAGAGTCAAGTGAGCCCGTTGATAAAAGGGTGGAAATGAACGCATCTTGTTGCCTCCTTCAATAGTTTGCCTGTGTTCATTTATATATTAGATATTGATTCAATTTTGCATTAAAAAAATTTCTTGAAATGGAATACGTGTGCTTATGTGCAGGAACAGTAAATCCAAAGAAGTATTAAATATTTTTCGATATCTTTTTACCACTTTTGATTCTGCTATTTCGTCACATTCTCTTATGGAAGGCGTGAGGAGTAATCCGTCGTGCTCGGCGCATGCTGATTCTCTCCTCTTCTTCCCTCCTTTGTTAAAATTGATTACATGGGAACGTACAATTAATAAATTGATGAAACTAGAAGACTCCCTTCTTGATGGAATCAATCAAGCAGAGTGGCTTCATCGACATTTTGGGTATCTCACATGGAATAGCTTTCAGCAAAGAATATTATCCGCGTATCAAATTCAAGATTTTCAGTTTTCTCTGTGTCTTGAGGAGTGGAAATGGCTGTACGAATGGGCACCGTGGCAACTAAGACTTCCTCCCTTATCTAATGGAGTTGATGGTTTATCTGTGTTGCAAGATTTTCAATGCTTCAAATATCTTTCACCGCCGCCTATGTGGGATTTGTTGACATCAAGTACACTTCCGATAGAATGCTGCAAAATAAAAGCAAATTTGAATGGTATTAGGATGCATTCTGAGCAAGAACGCAATAGTACATCTTTTTCGGGTACCCAATCCGTGGCTAATTTCTTAAAAATTGCAATAAAACGAGGCACGAAACTATCAAAAGTCTGTGGACATCTTCCTAACGCATTTGTTTCAGTTGCTTTAGTGGATACAAGAGATTCCAAAGCTTCATCTTGCAAGCATAATGCAGTAGATGTCATTCAAAATGCTTCCTTTCCTCCCTCAGCATCTTTAAAGAGAGATCACCGAACTCAAGAGCTTGCTGGAACCCATCTTTTTCTTCGTAGCATTGATCCTGAATGGCACTATGAAAGTCAAATATGTTTATTAGAAGGCGTTGAACATTTTTCAACTGACCAAGATAATTTTTGTCCTTTAGATTCCCTGTCTCTCCGAATATCTCTGTGGCACTACAATTTGACCATTAACAATGAAACAAATGGGTTACTGTGTCTTTCTCCACTCATATATCCCATCAATGTGGAAGAGTATGTGCAGAAGGGAAAATTAATACTAATGGGCCAAAAAACGATTAAGTTAAATTCACTCGCGACCAGCTCGAAAAATTTATGGCTTTCCATGTATTCGCAAGACTCTAGATTGGAATCGGATGTGAGTGGGCATGTAGAAATCGATATTGGAGGGGCATGCTATGAGAATATCCCCAATCAATCCGGAAATCCTTTCTCTCAATCAACACATGATACAGGAAGGTGGCCAAAACCCTATGTTCCATTCGCTCAAAATGAAGAATTCAGCTTTTCTATGTGTGTGAGTCATTCTGTTCCTATACAAAAACAGGATCAATCTGATCAACCTATTATTGAACCTCAAAACTATTTTTCATCTTTGGAGTCACATGAGGCAAAAATCATTCAAGGTACAGCATTTTTATCTTTCGCTTCCTTATCTTTCATGCTACTCTTTTTTGCGAAAGTGTTTGCAACTTAGCAATACTTATGCCAAAATGAATTTCCCAAATAACTTAATGATAGTGAACTTCGCGCTAATCGATTTTTTCAGATGGAAACTCGAGGGAGCATGCTATTGCAAAGCACGCGGTTCCAAAGCGTGACGATTTTAGGGAAAATAGCGAAACATTTGCATTCCATTTAGCAGATCTAGACCAAGAATTAAACATTAAGCCACACGAGGAATTGCTCTACAAACATAAGCAAAACATGATGGAACTTGACAGAATTATCGAAGCTGGCTGTAATCTGGGGTTAGCGACTATTTCTAGCCTGAAAAATATACTGTATTTCTGTACATTAAAAACCTGGCATTATTTTTTTTTATAGTAGGCATTGTGAAATTCGTACATACTTGTATTGTGTTAGCAGGCAACAAGAGGATTCTTCTGTAAAATATTGTGTGAAGGAACGTTTTTCTAACAAGGATTGCAATGCCATAGAACAGCTATATTTTCAGGCGACTTCTGAATCTCAGAACCATTACCAGCGTGAAAACATGCAAGCCAATGCCTTTCAAAACGAGATTGCTGAGAATATTCCTTTTCCCCCTTTATTCAACGTTAGAAATGTGGAGCAACTACAAGATCATAAATCGACGCGAAATTGCCCAATACTCGTGGCAGATGAGGCAACCGCTAGGGCATCTCGAGAAAAAGACTCGTGTGCAATTGAAGGCGTTTCTTCCGAAATAGAAGAAACATTCAAGAAAATTTCTAATTGTATGGAGAAACTTTCTATTTCTCAAAAACAAATAGAAAATGCAGGAAAATTGAAATTATGGACATACCCTAGCAAAAAGCTCTGTGAAGTACAGCCCTGTTTGGAAATATCTGATTGTGGAATCATTGGTGAAACGGCACAAGGGATAGACAATCTCGATCTTTCCATGCATTTGGTTGAAAATAATCAAATAAATAATATTGTAGATACTATTGGAAAGCAGCAAGAAACGCACACTTCTCAAAAATTTAGGAACGATAAAAATCCAAATAATACGGCTATATCGTTAGATGGAGTTGTTTTGGGTAGTTCCCCATCTGATTCTACAAATTATCTTCGTAGTTTCACAAAGTTAGCTGCAGTTTCTGGCAGTGCAATCATTGATTTATCCCATGGAAACAAATTGCAGCAAGAAGATCCTTTGCTAGCAAGCTCAAATTACGCAAATCTTTTAGCAGAATCGGAATATCTTGGAGATTGCACCGCATTATCTGATATAACCGGAAAGACTAGTGACGATCCAATTAAAGATCAATCGAGCAATATGAACGGGCCGGCTTATTTACAAAATACCTCTCAAAGAGAAAACTTCGATATTGTTTCTTTAATTAGTTCTTCAGTAGAACGAGAAAAATTGCAAAATCAAACTACAAGCAAATGGGATGCATTGAGTGTTACTAAAAAGGTGCCATTTCTTAATGACGATTCTTTCAAAAGTGATGTACAGGCCCATCATTCTTCCAGAATCAATCTTGCAAATGTGCCACGATTCCATCTATCCGTTCCTGAGTCTCCAGGGAAGCGAGAAGACAGGTAACATTCATTTTTATTACAAGAAACACGCTTCTCTTGATTTATTCATGCTAATTTTTGGAGAATCTCTTTTAGTAGAAATTAATAGCTGTTACGGTCCTACTTTGGTACGATTCCATCAATGCATAACAAAATATTCCTTGCTTTAGGTTTTTTACTCGCTTTCTGTCATATGAAGAGCAGTTTGCTGTGACTTCTTTTGTTGGCATCAAAAATCTGTAAATTATCTTTCATAAATCAGGCTTGCCCGCATATTACGCGATCCATTATGCTTTCCGAATATGACGGACGAGTCGAGAAAGATTCCGACCATTTTTGGGTCCATGGACAGCAGTGAATCTGACGAGAATGCGAGCAATTAGAAGAAAAGTATAAGTAAACCCTAGAACACAATTAACTTCTAGAGATTTAAATGGAATACTTTTTGTGGTTATTTATTACCACGATGCTATCAAGCCCTTCTGTGATTATAAATTGGTGCCTCGTGCACGATACGATTTCGCCTGTTCATGTTGTACATTTTAAAATTTAAGATTTTAATGTATTATTCATGTATCTAACCAAAAGTTAGAAAGACTTTAAAGCCACACAGAAATCAAACTTGCAAGTGCCTACGTATAACAAATACAAATCAACTCTTTTCCCGGCACATTTTTATCAACCATTGGGAAAGAAAGCCACATTTCCAGCCATTTAATCGCAAATTATTCTATTTCTAATTTTAGCATCAGAAGCAACAATTTTTTGGAATATAGTTGATGTAAAATTATTTCTTTCGATAAGGGAATATAATTAGTTGTAGCCTACTGAAACATATCTGTCAGTTTTTGATGCAAACCAAATAGTTGCAGCAATAGAGTAGTATGGAAAAAAAGCTTTACAATGCGCATATTCATCAAGAGCAAAAAGCACTCACCGTACCTCGTAGTTACTGTTTTATCTGTGGAATTTATCGTCGATTCAGCTTCGTAACAAGTGGCGCGATTTTTCGTTTAATTCGGTACACTCGTGTTGCTTCTTTCAAGTGGGCAAACTGCGCTTGCGCAAACCATATGGTACAGCACTCTACGAATGAAACAATCCTTCGGTGCTTTGATGAACCCTTCCTTCTGCGCTTATGAGAGAAACCCGGTGGGTACAAACCGAAACACACTTCGGATTGGCTCTCTACGTTAATGCAAGGCAACAATAGTAGAATTCCCTTCAACATATTTATTCTTCCTCTACTTCCACCTTTGTTCTGTTGCAAATTTACAAATATAGCAAGGACATTTCTACTACATACTTTTCTAACAAATTTCTCTTGAAATTGCTTTCTCACTGAAATCGGTTGTAGGCTCTTCTTCTATTCTACTTCTTCAGTCACATTTGCTTTTGGATCTTTACAGGTTGTTAACAGGTTAGAATTGAGTTAATTCATATCACTCATTCCTTATATAAGCAATATTGCTCTTTTGATTTCTTTGCAAATCTCTGCGACTGCGCTTTTTTTATCCGAAGTGTGAGCGTCATTTTGAACTTGAATACTTTATTTTCGCAATCTGGTTTGCTTTTCTTCTATTCGGAGTATCATTCTTGCAAAGAAGTAACCCCCGCACTGGGGTGATGTATTAACGGTTTAGAGTGTATCTTCTTTTGAATTTTTCTTTCATTTTTAAATAATAGTGATGTAATTACTACAACACTGAAACTTTGTAGATGGAACTGTTCTTTTTTCTCCTGTTAATATGTCTGCTCATGTCCGCTTCATAAATGTTGTTATTTTGTTTTAGTCCTTTACAGTTTACTTTACTTCGCTTGTGTGAAAAAGTTTGTTTAATTGCTTGAATTTTTTCGTTTAGTTTAAATGCAATAGATTTTAATATAGTTAATCTACTTGAAACAACCCAATGGATTTTTCATACCGGTTCGTTTAGTTATGCCACAAATTTGTTTGGGTTATCTTTTAGGATGCCTACTAAACGACGTAATGCCGGACGAGCAAAGAAAGGCCGTGGCCATGTCACCGCTATTCGTTGCAGTAACTGCGGAAGAGCTGTTCCTAAAGACAAAGCAATAAAGCGCTTTAACGTTCGAAATATCGTTGATGCCTCTTCTCAAAGGGATATCAGAGATGCTTCTGTTTATCAAAGTATGTGTAATGACCTAAGAATAAACTATGCCTTTGTTATATTATAAATTACGTGAAAATACTCGCTTGTTATTTTGGTAAACATTTTCGGTAGTCATGAAATTGATCAAAAAGTATGAAAAATGTTATTTTTTCTTGTTTGTAGCATATAATCTTCCAAAACTATATATCAAACAGTGCTATTGCGTTTCTTGTGCCATTCATTCCCGAGTGGTGCGTGTTCGATCTGTAAAAAATCGAAGGGTTCGAGAGAATCCGGTGAGCAATAACCAATCGAATATGCCCAGGCGTGTGGCTTGAATTATTATCTTATCGTTCTGGGATGCTAAGCACTATAACTAGGCAATGTTTGCAATTCAATTGTGCAAGGAGAAAGTGTTGCATTAGTAAAGCTATTATGCCTTTTTTTGAGAGGAAACGGGAAGAAAATAGATGAAATGTGAGGTTTCTCAAATTTAATCAATTGACTTTCATATGAAATTCGGAACTGTGCTGTTTACTGGTTGCTTCCAGTGCTAGCTTGTCTGCAACAACGTCACGTAGATGTTTTATCTACGCACCTCAAGCAGTAATTTCGTTTTCACTGCTGCCTAGTAAAAATAAGCTCCATCAGATTTCACTTCCTCTATAGTTAAATTTTCTCTCAAAAATGGTTTGCCTCATCAAGACATAGCTACAGTATTAAACATCACTCATGATTTCCCCCGTTTTTTGCTCTATACAATATTTGGAAAAGTGGAGACTGCTCGCAAAGTGTTCGTGCATATCTATATAGTTCAACGTGGTCAGCTTTTCTTTCCAAGTTAACATCGCAATTTGAGCCATTGATCGTAACATTTTGAACTGGATTGATCATTTGCACGCTCTTTATCTACTTCATTTTCCCGCAAGAAAAATAACTGTAGGGGATAAATACAAGGATAGTATTCATATACTTTTTAAAGGGTAATGACAGATGTAGAGAATCTACGGGCAATTGAGAAGTTGGTTATTTGATTATTGCTATAAAAAATAAATGCAAACAAAAGTTTGCAGAACTGTATTCAGGAAGAAAATGGTCTTCAGTTGGAAATAAGAATTGCTTCCAAACTTCAATCGTTGCATTAATGAATCAAATTCTGAGTTGGAAAACTGCTATAATGTTCACGACAAACGTTTTCAATGCTCCATCTGAATGCGACAAAATTGCCTTTCATCTCAAAAGAAGCAGCTATGATGATTCTAAAAATACGCTCAATGATACCTACTTAATAAATGGTTACTTCTTATTTGTTTTTGAAAAGCGAGGGAAAAACAGATTTTCTAATTAAACAACAAACTAGGGGATCAGAAGTTGAGGTTATTTTGAAGTAATTTAAACCAACTACCAAATACTTCGTAGATGATAAAAGTTACTTTTCGGCAGATACATGCCACTTCTCACTCCGCTCAAATAAAATGAGCTAAAGAAGACGTATTAAATAGAGGTTGTACTACTGCATTTCAATAATGGCATTTAACTAACATTTACTCCTTTATTGCACACGAGATGCTTGGAGCAGATACAGATAGTAGAGGAGCTCAGAATATGTCTACAAGCAAAGTTCAGGACAAATTTTGGAAATTAGAGCTTTTCGGAGGATAAATATATCAGAAGTAACAGCTATAAATTACAACAAATAGTCTCTTCCATAGAAAAAATTAGAGAAACAAATATGCATCCTTATCTACTTAGAATTGTGTGTATTACATAGTACAAACAATCCCGTTTTAGGACCCAAATGTAGTAAATTAACAGAATATAAGGAAAAACAGCAAGCATGAATCGAACGACAATTACATGGAAGTATTCCATATAGCAAATCATTGCCATGAAGGCCCTAAAGCGGTGAAGTCGCATGGCAATAAGACAGTGGATGTTTTTCGATGAAAACATATCAGCCACCATGTAGAGTAGAAACAAAACCAATGGTATCACCATCGTGAACCACATAATTTTCTCTACCTTCTACTTCCCAATCGCAGTTATTGACTAGAACGAGTATTCCTGGCCGGACTGTCGCCGTAGGAATTGTGTCACCTTGACAATTTGAAGATGATGAAACCATCTGAGCAAATAATTCTGGTTTCCGGATAACGACCCTTTCCATTATATGAGCTATTAATCCGCAAATGGGTATGGATGACCTCTCCCCAAAAATCAATTGCATTCTCTTTTTCCTCTCCGTAATCAGGTCCTCTAATCCCCCACTGAATTCAACAGTAACCTCCATTGGAAAAAGGAAAAAGTGAGCGAGGAAGTTGGAGTAAAACTGAGTACATGAGAGTATGTAGGTGAAATAAGAAATTGAATGATATCTTCGTTGCTAGTAGGAGTATTTTCACAATAGTATACATCTCGTGGGAGCAGCAATATTTGATCCAAAGTCGCGTTGCCTTCCGCTGTTTTGCAAGTAAGCGCAACGCCAGACCAACGTCCATGGTATCTAGCGCATCAACTGAAGGATTTCCGCTTTCTCTTTCATTTTTCACAAGTTTTGCAACTACTAACTTCTTCCTCATTTTCTTGCCTATTCACATATATAACAATTTTTAATGAGTAAGAAAGCAGCAACTATACAAGAAAATGTATAAAATTTTTGCGTCAATATGAGCTGTATAATTTTAACTGAAGCATCCATTTCTCTTGTTGGGTTTCTTGTTTGCAGCGACCTCTAGTCGGTGATCAACAGTGTTGCTTTCTGTACCTTGTTGTTTTGTACAGTGCTATTCTGCCGCCTCAATTAAAAGAATTTTTTTCTGTCGAAAACAAAGAATATTGACTTGGGCATTGAATGAGAGAAGATGCTGAAGGAAGAGCAAAAGCACCTGATGTAATGCATAGCTTTATTTGTGGGTAGCTAAGGTGACCTTTTATTTGAGGCCTGTTTACGATCATGCTTAAGAGGACCCGCAATCTTTGAATATGAGGAGCAGCTGGTATTATTGTGTTTTCATTTAAGAAGAACCAATCAGTGAAAAGTATGATATCCCTGGAATCAAATGCACAGCTGCAGAGAGCAGTTGTGGTATTGCTTCCGAGCAGAGTGAATAGAATGCTTATTTTGAATGGTTCTCAGATTCCTGTCCCGCAATTTGCAATTGAGGCAAAGCTTCAAAACAGCTCTGGAACCCAGTTTCAGATTCGCCATAGCAGCCATCTTGTAAAGCCGCCTTCACGAGAAATCTTTCATCCTTATATATCCGGTAATAAAAAAATATCCGCAGAAACTCTATTTAAGAAATTATTTTTTAAACTTGTTAGGTGTTTTTGTATGTTTACTTCGTGTATCTCACATTTATCGACTTACTTCATGCATCTACTATGTATTAAAGGCGCAATGGAAAATAGGGAATGTTTCAAATGATTTATTTTGCTTAATTCTTATCTGGATGTTTTAGTGGTGCTTTTTTTCAACTCTCTTTTGTAAAAAAGCAGCTCGTGTGTGCATTCTTCTTTTTGTAGTTTGCAGTTATGCAAACTTGAATTATGATTCAGTCTCTTTACATGTATATTCATGCTGAACTTATCTTATCATCTTTTGTTAGCTAGTGTAACTCTTGATTGTGGTGATTCAATGTTTAGCTCCCGAACATTTGCCGCCTCCATCTTGCTTTAGTGCAAATTTGGATCCAATGCAAGCATTCATCCCAAATGGATACAGGAGACAAATTGTGGGAATATCAAATTGCATAACACCGAGTGGAAAGACAGATTTGCAGAAGTCAAAGATAGTGTCTACTTTGTAAAATTACATAATAAAAATGTTTTGTTCCTGCCAGTTAGAGTTTTTGCTTTTTCTGTATAATTAATTTTCGTGGTAATACGTGCAGAAGCTGGAGTCAGTACGATCTGGAGATTACTTAGGAAATGATTATCCGTGGAATTTTTTAAAAAAATGGCGTGATTGGAGAAGGAGAAAATACAATTGCACTTATCAAACTGTTCCATGGATGATTTCTGAAGTAAAAGGAATTTATTACAATGAAAAGTTCGTTTGCTTGAAGTCTATTTCTAGTAAAGTTGGGCTTTTTTTGTAGGAGTGAGAAACCGTGTCTAACATGCCTTTCTTTTTTCTTTCAGTTGGATATTCATTGAAACATGTAGTGAATAAATTTCTTGTTACAATTGAGCTCAGATTAAATTGCTGGTCTGCACAATGGCATGAGAATGGTTCTCATCGAATACGACAATTTCGGGCTGCGTTTGGCATCCTCAAAGCTAAGGAATCTGCAGAAGAGTTTCGTAGGAAGTTGGAAGCTTCAGGTATTGCATTTCATTGATGATGTTTGCACTCTCTGATAAAAAGTGAACACTCTTGAAATGAATTGTAACATTTGATTCGAACTATTTTCACGAAATCAGTGTGAGGTATCCCTAGCATAAATTGATTCGAAACCGGCGAAGAAGAGCCATAAATTTCGTATTTTCTAATTAAGAATTTATTGTTCGTCTGTTTTTGTTTTCATACCTCTTTTGATCCGCATGATGGAATTTTCTGAAAACTTATAGGCCGGGTAGACAACCGGAGAACAGAACGGCAGATGCGGATGCAATACATAGCAAAGAAAGCGGAGAAGCAGCTGCGAAAAAAGCGTTTTGCTAAGGTATCATCTGGCCAATTTTAGTAGGATGCGGCTATCAAAGATTTGCAAGACCTATGAGCACAAACTGAAGATGTTTATTGAGCGAAAAATTCCTCAGACGCATGTAGTATGTGAACGCTATTTATTATTGAGTCTCTCTCTGACTAAATTTTATACACTGATCTTTTTATGCAAATTGGAATGAAAATTGCATTTTCTTTTTTCTCTATTGCAATCCAATATTTGGCCAGAAATTTACTTCTTGACTCTGCTATTGTACTTCACAAAACTTGAAGATAAATGTTGTAATAATAATGTGAACGACAAGGCACATCTTCGCTGGCCGAAGTTTTTTTTTGCGAGATCGTATTGTATGATTTTGTAGCTGTATTCACATGCAGTAATGCTAAGACTCATTTATTTCCCCCAAACTTGGATATAATCAACACTCGCATCATCATCGAAATTTGAAAGTCTATCTCCAGCTTGATTTTTTAATGATTTTGTTTTGGTGTATGAGAACTTTTCCAATCAAGCGAAAGAGATATACGGATCGTCCGGTAGGGTAGAACCCAAGACATTCGCTCATACTGCACTGAAACAGAGAAAATAAAAAGCGGAAAGTCTACAACTAACGCGAGTTGTTTCACTTACAAAAAATTAGGACAGATGAAATATCTTGCCAATCGCGACAATGAATTTTTTTCCCTTCAAATTCTATTTATTAAGAAAGTCGATCACCCTGTATGTTGGCTGGTACAAAATGTAAAAAGCGGTTGAATATTGCAAAAATAATTGTGGCAGCTTCGTTTCGTATTCTGCTCTCCGCCCAAAGTGCAGACGATGCGGCACACACAGAATACGAGAGAAATATGCTGCGGCCTTTTCATTCGGAGCAATCACAAAGGGGCTCGAATATCTATAACTTTTGGAAGTAGCCCCTCTCCTGTCACTTCTCAAGTGACAAGTGTTTGCACAGAGCAGAGAAGCCGCAATTTCATCTTCCCTGTCTTGCGCGTTGATGTGATGATTTTTGTGTACTGGCCATGTTATCACTTCCAATGCTCTATAGGAAATTGTGTCTTATTTACTCTTGTGCATTGTGTAATATACTTGTCTACCCTAGGTAAACGGTAATTAAGGAAACTATGCGTTTCTTATTGTCCTAAGCATTGTTAATTTCCATTCTAATATTTTGATCTGTTAATTCTTTCCCAAGTGAAATCGCATGCGCTTCACTTCCCTCATTAGTATTTCCTTTTCGGTTGCGCCTTTTAAACCTTTTCATGAGTTGAACTCATCTGTGCGATTATAGAATTCTTAATTTACTGACTAGAATTTCATGGGTTTTTTCTTCACAATATTACGTTGATCTATGCTGGTTTGTTTGCTTTCACCATGCCTAGTATTGCATCTCTAGTTCGCTCAGCCCAGCATAAAGGGAAGCTAAAGGAGTGGGTAAATATCAATCAAAGCAATTTGAAGGCATGGGCTGTGTTCTTTATTCTCGCCTTCGCAATGTACCATCTCTTTAGTGATGGTGATTTCTCTTTCTTGTTAACGTTGAGCTCATTGATTGAGATGTTTTCTTTCCTGATGGTTACTGTGAAAGTAGAATCCTCAGGGTCTGCAAAAGGCGTTTCTCTAAAGATGATGGAGTGCTACGTCCTTTTGACATTTGCACGGCTGTGTTCCATAATCCCTTTTGAGGGGTAGGTGACATTTTGAATTCGGTAGAATATCTATATTGATTAGGAAAGTAGTAATGTATGCTTTCTATCTAGCACTAGATAAATTAGTGTGCATTAAATCTTACGTACGTACGACGAAAAATGACTAATTGCTTTTAAGAAATATACTAACAATGTAAGCTTTGCCATAACATTTTGTAATACTTTTTGAGTAAAAGTGGAGCGCCTGCTTAATAAAGCTAATGTTAACTTTGTCTTCTTCGCCAAGTCAAATTTACTGCTAGTCGACGTTTTTGCTCTGTTACGCACCTTCGCCAAGAGAATTTGAATGTTTCGTCCATACTTCCCGAGCGATGTGGAATTTTGGTGTTTCTTTTCATTGCACATTATACAGAGCATTTTTTACCACTTGTAAAAAGTACTGAAATTTCCAAAAACCAAAGTGTACACTACAAAGCCGTCTGGAGTTTCTATTTGTTTGCCTGCGCGTATCTGCCAAACTATAGATTTATTCCAGGGTTCTACAAAATGACTTGTACTTCCTTTTATTATTTTGTTGAGCTAAGTGAAAGAGCCCACGTTTAATCATTGTGACTACATGGCTTACTCTTCCTACTTACTCGTTTGTTATAGTAAAAAAAACATTTTGGGATTCATTCTTGGCTGATTTTTTGGCATATTCAGGTATCTTCCATATGATAGAAGTGGGGATTGGCTTTATCAGCTGATTGAATCATGTATTTTGTGCCTTGCTGGCAGCATTGTTTACATGTGTCGTTTCCGATACAAGGAGACCTACGATGCAAAAAATGATACATTTAATACCATTTTAATAATCGTTCCATCGTTTTTGTTGGCCATGGTTTTGCACCCATCTTTAAACTCCTTTATGCCAACCGACGTATGTTGAAAATTGAAAGCAGCAATTTTATTTCATTTTCATCTGTGGATTTTTTCATTGAAATGTCTTATACTTGCAAGCCATTGGAGATGTTTTTGTCCGTAGTTTTTTCCCCTGTCTCGTTGCTCAATGGATAAAAACTGGACCAATACTTGTTCTGGTTGAAGTGGAGTTACAAATAAATACTTTTTGATGTTTTAAAAAAGGCTATTGCCATGAACAGATACGTTGTAATTACATGCTGTATGTATGGTTGCCACAGATTTCTTGGGCATTTGCGCTTTATTTGGAGTCTCTTTGTGTCCTTCCTCAACTTTTTATGTTCCAAAAGGAGGTATGTCTAAGTATCACGTATAATACATCGGTAATATATGATAAATAGATTTGTTCGCTTTGATAATATTTTAACATATGTTTGCTAAGTATTAGACGTGCAAATTCCTCCATTTTTCATTGCATAGAATCAAAACAACCTTGTTTGTCTTATAGGGTAAAGTTTCATCCTTCACGACACATTTCCTTGGTGGGCAAGCTTTTTCTAAGGTAAGAAATTTTACACTACTTTTTATTTAAACTTTGATGCAAATAATATCACTACATTTGTCATATTTGTTTGCCCTGTTGTGATTCATCGAACATACTATGCTATGGCTGCATTTTTGCAAGCAACTTTGTGTTTTTATTCCTTTGCCGCATGCAGCAAATGTCAAATATGTGTTTGCTTTGTTGCTATTCAAATTTTTAGATGCTTTCTTTTCTCTTCTGGATGGCCTCTTACAATGAACTCAATGATGAAACGCGTATGGTTAGTCTCAGAATCTGAGCATTTTGTAGCTTTGTTTCATTGTTTGGTTGAAACATATCACCTTGTCATTATGACATGGCATATGCTAAACCCGTTAATAGACATCATCCGGAGGATATGTGCTGTTGTCCTCTGCTCAGTTGAAGTCGTTCATAGGATGGTGGATCATTATAACACAGGTAACTGTCGAATGCTGTTGATAATTTTTTTGGCACTTCTTTGTATTGCATGCATCGTGCACAAGATAAAATGATTGAATATGTTGTTTATGTCTAAATGTGCAGGTTATTCAGCTCATTGTAATGGCAGATTTTATTTATCACTATGTACGCTGGTGAGAATGCTTTGAATTGCTGCTCCTTAGCTTGTAAAATTCGAAAAATATCTAATTAGGGCAAACGTTTTATATTGCTTTTATCTGTCTTTGTCATTCTTGTGTACAAATTATCTTCTCAGCTGGAGTCGCGGCCTACCTATGGAATACATTTTGGTAGAAAATGTCTGATCGTCTTTTTACAAAGTTGTGATAATATGTGCAAAATACTTACTTTTGTTGGTAGACTACTTGTACAATTGCGATAATTTGCTGATGATTATGTCACAGCTTAGCAACAATTACATTACTACAAGTAACACTTTCCTGTAATTCATTCTTAAAGCCTTCACTCGGCCTGTTTTATTCTTGAAGATTACTTTACCGATTTGTACTATGCCAACAAAGATTGTGGCACAGCATTTTATAAATTTTATGATAAAATTGAACACGATGCCGGCTTTTTGAAAGTGACTGGGGATGCCTACTTCTAGGGCGCAGTTTTATGACATAACGCATAATCTTTGATATCTAGGGATGAGCGATTCCTGCTCGAGAACTCTTCACATGAGGTAGCTACTCGAACTTTGTCAAATCTAGGCATCCGAGTAAACATGTCATTACTAAAATATCTTTACAATGACATGGCTATCCAGCAATGCAGTGGCGCTTTCTTTCTATTGATTTAGTCGTTTTTAAACACGCTTGTGTGCTATGTTGACTTTTGTGGTTAAGCTACTGCAAAAATTGTTGGTGTTACTTCTTTTCAGTAGAAAAAACGTGTATTTTAAGCGAAGAAACTCATTCTACAAAAAATTTTCTCATTCAGTAGAGGAACTGCAATATTTCAAATACAACAGCGGAAAGGGTAGGATACGCCCGAAAATTGCATGGGCCAGGTTTACAGGATCGTATTACTTGAGCGGTGTTATTGAAACTGGTGGCCTCGGCTTTGCAACTCGTTGCGAGCTCTTTCAATATCCTACAAAGCGTAAACAATAACAAGTACAACTAGGAGGAATTGCTAGCGCCAAGACAAATTTATTCAAACAAAACCTGCAAGAGTTCTGATCCAGCAGCTTTCACAATATGAGCATTCTTCATAGCAGCAACGATTGAAATTACGCTATAAGCGACGGTTAAAGACAACAAAATTATTGGTGACTGTACGCAAAGATCACAAATATTTCAATGCGATAACAAAAAGCTGTAAGTACAGAACACACACTGTTGTCTTACCAAATACCAAAGTAGAGAGACGGAATATCTTGAGAGAAAAAAATCGTAATCTGTCTGATATGTGCCACGGAGATATAGTATAATACTAGCAATCCAGCAGAAAGTATAGACTCCAATTACTGCAACGATGGTGGGTCCTCTTTTCATTTTACTTTTGTTTTAAGGATCAACAAGCTGGGTAGTTAAAACTGGCCATCTGCAATCAGCCTCGATCTTCTGCATAAACAAAATCACTGAACTTTCACGCTGCAATACAGTTTCAACCGTTCGATACTTTTCTCATGCGGTTTGCAACTCTGAGTCATTACTGAGTGGTATGTAGTCCGTAGAAGAATAGACAGACTGTGTTGTGTGTGTGATGTGAAGGCAATATAATTCGCCAAGACATGTCGGTAGCGAAAAGCGCGTGTTTTAAGTGCTCAAACCATTTATTGAAGCCGTGCACAACAAATACATTCAATTGACGGTGCGATTCATCAGATAATTAGAATTACATGAGGTGCTGTATAACAGTGGATCGCGACAAGGTTAATCATTTTCTTCGCAAAATATAGAAGATGAAACAATGAATTAAAGCCCTGATTTATTTTTTTATTTGAGTATTAAAGCTATGCATAAGCTTAAATTCAGGTTTCATTCCATGCTCTATACATTGCTGGGTAAAATAAAACTAACGCGGTAAAATTGATGTTGCAAAATAAAATTTTCATTAGTATATTTTAGACTAGAACTAGTGGATAGGATCAGAGTGACATATAGCTTTGTATACGTGAGAATCACGCAAGTATAGTGAATCGTATTCAAATGTTTTTTCAAGTTTAGCCATTCAGTCAGAAATTTTTGCCTAATGAAGCCCCGCATACATTGATCTAGCGTTATCTTCGAATATATCCACGGGAAAATTTGGCTTTCTAACTTTCATTTACGCAAAAATGGCTAATCTCTTCCTTCTATACATAAGTATAAATGTGCGACATAGCTTGAAGTAATTAATATTTTTACCTGTCGTCGAGCCAAAGGGGAGTTCCATAGGATCCATTCCGGAGTTCAGTGATGCTATTTCTTTATCTGGTTGTCGTACTCTCGACGGTCGTGGCAGTACTACTGGAATTTTATGAAAAAATTAATTAATTATTGAATTTGTCAAGTGATATTAATTCCCTTTATAGAAGTACCATTTATGTGCCCAAATGACCCTGTTTTGGAATCAGATATTTCGGAAGCTACAGGCAAATCAGTAATTAACGTCAAGATACTACCAGTTTCCCATCTCTGCCTATCTGGGGTTGATTCTCTTTGCATTAAAAACTGGCAAACCTGCATATACCATTTGATGAGAAAATATTTTTTAACTTTTTAATCTTATAAACGTATTGTTTTGAAGCTGCTATATTTGCGTTATTCGCACCATTGTTGTTCCCATTGTTTTCCTAAAATTAGCCGTCGTTACATACTTGAAACGCATAGCATGCTGAAATAAAGTACATAAACTGATTGCTCACATTAGAATTTTCGCAAAAGGCTTGGATGAAAGAGTTTTTAAGCGAAGTAAGGCCTGATCAGCTTTCCTTAAGGTTGTTACGCGCCGCAGATAAATTTCAATTTCAGAGAATAGAAAGCAAGTAGCAAAAAAAAGGCAAGAAAATCATTGTCAGTTACCTCCCTCCGCTCATAATTCTCATGTTTAATATAAGCACTTCCTGGACATTTCGAACCAAACAACTTTTTTCAGTGACCGCGAATACACAAGCGTTAATCAACCTTGCCAACGATGAATATCGTTTTAACATCTTCCAGTGCTGTAAGGAAGAGGGTTGCAGAGCCATCTTTGCAGTGTTTTATTTCATTTACCATTCTGGATGCAGAGCATAAGCTCAGCCAAAATAGGAGAATTGCCGCATGAGTTCACATCAGGAACTCCAGGAATACCTTTAGAAAATCAAAAAGAAATTTTTAGTTAAGAAGCAACACTTGACGTCCTCCAGTTAAACCTAGAGCGGACAATGCTGCTGCACCGCCAGCAACCATTTGCGCGATTTTCAAAATCCATGCAGGAATAACCTTTTACACGTGGTTGCACAAAGTAGTTGAATCTACTTAATATTGCATAGCTAAACAGAATCCATCTTCCACTTACGAAAGATTTTTGAAAAGATATTGCAGGTAGCACATTGTTTTCTGCTGGTGGTTGATACAATGCTGTAGATCCCGCCATCATTGTACTACTTGAGGGAAACTGAGGAATGATAAAAGGGCCTATTTACCGTTGCATAGTCCGTAGCGCTAGACACTGCTATACGGAATATCTCTGGCGCATTTCCTTACCATGCCTGCTTGAAGCGGAGTAGTTACTAACGCACTGGCCTCCTGCTGTTCGTTTCTATAAGCTGCGGAATTCTACAGAAATAGCTAACTATTCCTTATAAGCAGTAACTAAATTCAAAGTCATTTCAACTCTAAAATGCAACTTCCTACATGCAAACAGCAGTTGCCTAAATACGATTTACAATACCTCTCGCGGCAATCCGTGTACGTGCTTAGGACGGGTCACACCGGCACTCAAAATAAAAAAAAAATAGGTTTACATAAGTTATTAAAAATGATTTATTGAACCCTCACTGAAAATTTGATTTTTGCATGATTGATCCATTCTGATTTGCAAAAACTTGCATTTACCTTTGATGAGCTTTCACTGGAGATCGCATGAGAAAGTATCAATCTCGACGCACGCTCCGGAGATGAATCAACAGGGCCTAGAGTGTGAGATACAAGAAAATATAAAAGTAGGGAAATTTCGGCCCAGATGTTTCAAATGAAACTCTTCTTATTTTCAGTTGTGACCTTGAGCATTGAAAATTTGAATAGTGCTACGATTTTGTTGCAAATACAAGATTCGGATTACATACTCCCAATTATATTAGTTTGCCATTAAAGAAAACAGATATCGTAATGCAGAAAGCAAGGCTTCTCTCATTCTAATCTATCCATAATTTTTTACCATTGTGATGCACGAAAAATTCTGGTTCTCGTGGTCCATCCAAGAGCATTCCTCGAACCGAGAAAACCTGTAATAGCTCCAGACAGCAAATCCCAAATGTTAGAGCATTCGAGGATGATTTACTGCGTATAGCCATAATTTCTATCAATGCCGCAAAATAAATTTGGAATGCGACAACAAACATGACTAGAAGGAATATTTATTCACGATTTGGTGATCAAATATTTTTAATGTACGTACAAGTCATGCAATGGCAGAAGGGAACTACAACGAATGCTGTAAACGATCTCGCATCTGCTGGTAACGATTTTTTTCATACCAAACCATCCATCATTTTCAAGTCTACTAATGCTTAACAGCGAAGACTTATGCTCCGGAAATTTCAAGAACTAGATATCATATTCTTGCACACCAAAGCAACTCCTTGAATCACGCTATATCTGTTTCAAGATTCACATATCCCACCTCCAAATCAGCATTCTATGTTGAAGGATTCAACTGCAATGATATCAATGATATACGATAGCATTTAATTCCAGAAGAGAAGTAAAAAATATAATTGGAAGTGTAGTAAGTAAGCCCGAATTATTACAAAGAGCACAGTAATTACAGTTCTTCAGATGAAAAATGAAAATTGCAAATGCTTTTAGCCGCTACGATCATCAAACTCCATTGTTTGCAAAAAAATGCGAATTTCAAAAAACCTACAAGCTATTCTAAACTGATATGTGAAAAAATCCCCCCAAAATACTAGAAAGATTTGAAAAATCATGGCACTTTGTAAAAGGAGGCTGCTACAAAAGGCATCTTGACAACTTCTGCCGAGCGTAATTTCCCTCGTACATCCACTTTGATTTGCATTCCAGCCTACGGTAAGAAACACAAAAAGTAAAATTTCAGACCAAAAAGAAATGAGGGCACTAAAGATGTAAAGGTAAGGACAAAATACATAAACATGATCATACCTTAGAAAATGCTGTGAGAACGTACCCCATTGCTATAGGGCGTTGCAGAGAAGGAGAGAATACACTACTTGTAATAACACCTATTTCTTCTCCGTCAGCATCAAATATCTTGGCACCTTCTGAATATAATACGATAGTGAAATATGTTTGAAAACCTAACATTACAGAACGCTCATTCAAAAGAAATTCTTTTAGTTAAAAATAATGGCATTTCCACATTTTCAGGACAAAAGATATTCCTTCTTACCGTAAACAATTACAGTATTCTAGTATTAGGGACAAGTAATTGCAAAGAATAAGTAACTACGCATTACAAAAAAAATGATAAGCCACGAGAACAAATAAATTGTTTCCCGGATTAGACTGCAGAGATCAAGAATAACAAAAACCTAGCTCTATCTTCGAAATTCATTATACCTTTTGGAGGGGCTTTATCAGTAATAATTATTCCAATCCGCTTTCTGTGCACACCTTTCTGAAGTTGCAACGATACAGCCTCAGCACCAAGGTAACCTCCATGTAGTCTTCGTCTTTTTCCTTAAAGAATGGGAAAAACATACAGAAACCAAAGGCTACAATAAATATTACCATGATACCAACGTGATTCATACATATTGAAAAATCCAAATAGATTCTATTGTCCTATCATCGAACAACTAGAAATTGAAAGAGATCACAGCAACATCTGAAAACATAAAAGTAAATATTGCCCAAACTGGAACAATTAAAGTACATTGCACATTGGACAATTATTTTGAAAAATAAAAAAGTAAATGCTTATTCAAAGCATGCATCGCTAAAATAGGTAAAATTTATGCTCCAATTTACAAAGGAAAAATACTAACCTATTGTCCATCCTAGGGCAGCTTCAATAGGGGAGGTTGCTTCATCAAGATCATGCCCATACAAGCAAAATCCCGATTCAAGCCGCAAGCTGTCACGAGCACCTAACCCTGCAAGTTTGACTACGGGGTGAGAGGCTAGTTTACGAACCAGCTTTTCGACTGCATCATTAGCAACGGAAATCTGAAATAGAAAATGGCTAATAACCATATATAAAGCGATCAAGCTGGCAGAAAAAAATGATGCTCTCTAACCTCGAATCCATCTTCGCCAGTATAACCACATCGAGAAATAGTACAATCTTGAATGCTGTCAACCGAGGTTATTATGGCTTTTGAAGGAACAAGAAAAAAGATATTAAATATTATGAAAGAAGAAAACAAGGGCTATAACACAAATGATATTAGACCTGTCATGAAAGGCATTTTCGTTAAATTCGCTTCTGATGGTACCAAACTTTGCAAGACATCCATTGAATCAGGGCCTTGAAGAGCAATCAATGAATTACTATTTTGCAATTCCATATCAACATCCATTCCTGGAGAAACAGAAAAAAAACTTCGAAAGAATACTACAACAAATGAAGACCTATTACAGTCGTTGCTACCTTCCAAAGAAAATTTCCGTAGATAATATCAACAAAAATGATTGCAGGTACTTGTTTCGAAAATAAAAACTACTTTTTCAAAGTATATAAAGTGCGTAGGTAAAACTTGTATGTATTAACCAGATGAATACAAAATTATCAAAAATAGGGTACATAAAAACAATAGTTTTCACTTGTAAAAGTTACCGTCAGACTGTGCTTGCTTTAAAAACTTTGCAAAATGCTCCATATCTTTCTCACGGCATGCACCATTTATTACCAAAGACAGAAAGGAATCCTACAAAAAATAAAAAACGACATTTTAAGAAAGATCAAAACTATGACTGCAATCAATGTGATTTCTTCAAGGCTAGAGGATTTTTTGCATAGTATTTTGTTTACCACAATTTCAGAAAGACGTACAGAAGAATATTAAATTAACCAAAAAGAATATTAAATAAACCAAAATATGACACAAAATATGAAAAATTTATGTAACTCTTTTATGTAAAACTAAATGAATATAACAAGAAATTTCTTTAAATCTAATCCAACAAGAAGATAGTTTAGGTTAAAAACTTAAAAATACCTAAATGTTTTTATGAATCACAAAATACAATTTCGCAATTTTTATGAATGTTATTATCTCAAATTTCCTACTTTCACATGAAAGAAAAACAATAATTTATATTCATTACAGAAAATTACAAGCAAAAAAACAATACACACCAATGATGAAAAATTACAATATTCGAAATAGTATCTAGCAAAAAAATATTACACATATTTAAAATGAACGTAAAACAAAGGATGAAAAACCTTTAAAATGAGTGACCTTGGTTGAGTAAATATCACTCGTTGAAGTAGAATATTGAATCATTAGTTATTTTCGAAGAGAACCTCAAATATTTCATCAGAGAAAAAATCGTACACATAACACACAACATTATCTTACTTGAGCAGTTACTATTGTGTCATCAATAATTCCTCCTGACTCGTTTGTCAAGAGACTAAGGCGCATTTCTCCACAGCCAAGACCTACAGTTAACATAATTGAGTAGAAAAACCAATAAAGTAAACATTAAAATTGAGCAAAGTTCATGTCATATAATTTTTGTAAATACAAACTAATCAAGCACGTACTTTTTATATCGCCAACCACTAACTTTTCCAAGAATTCAACGCGGTTCTCACCGGTTATCCTAATACGCAAATTAATAAAAATACATGATTTTCTAAATAGAAACTACATTTTTGTATCAGAATCATTCCTTTAAGTTGCGAATAGAGTCCAACATTAAAATTTCAAAAATATCCGTACTGCCAGTAATTATTTCAAAGTGAGCAAGCTGTTATAATTACCTTACTTGCCCCATATGGGACACATCAAATAAGGAAGCATGCGATCTCGTATGTAAATGAGAGGACATAATCCCATCGGATTGGTACATTACAGGAAGATTCCAGCCAGCGAAATTAACCATCCGTCCACCGAATTCCACATGCAAATCAAAAAGAGCTGTTCGTTTCAGGGGCTAAAAATGTATAGGGCACCCCAAAGCAGAAATTAGCAAGGAAATCGCGCAGTAAAAAAGAATAATATAAAGAATGTCTTGAAGAAAGTTGATTTTGTGACGTGATAAAGTTACAATTTCCCATTCTGCCACAGTTTTATGCCACATAAAATACAAGGAATAACTCTCACTTAAGCTGTAAGTTTTGTAAATAGGGACTAAGTAATAGAAAAATAGTGTAGATCCAGACAATTGTAAAAGTAGCAATCAAAATTTAAATCTTTCTTTGCTTGCTGAAAGTTATAAAGTTTGAATTATCAAACAACAAATGTTTTTATGTTATTTTTATTGCAATTTTAAAAGGGAGTTTTTGAATATAGGGTGCGCCCTTCACCAAAGAGATTGATGTAGTGAGGGTCTAAGCAAGCTTTTAGTGCAATGAACGGAGGTTTTCGACAAAAGCTTTAGAACAAAACAAGAAAAACAATTGCTTCAACAGCTCTATTAATTATCACAGCCCGTGAGCACAGTTTTTGTCTAGTAAAACAACGGCGACTCTTAAAGCAGTACAAATCAGCGATTGCAGCATTCAATTCTAAAATATTAGCAAGCAGTAGATACCGCCCAATCGATACTCAAAATAATTGCAGACTAAATGAACAGGGTAGAGAAAAAGATTTACCTCAGTTGCGAGAGCTGCTGCAGCCGAGAAGGAGCGGGAAGCTCCCATAAATGGAGAGAGGGCACGTTGGAGCATTTTATTGTTACTCGAGTCAAATTAACATTTCCAGAAACATTCATCAAGGGTCAAAGGAAAGCCGAATATCTTGCAATGCGTAGAAAACGTATTTGTCACATCAGCAACGGAGGATTCTGAACCGAATAGTGGGGTCCGTTGCTACTAATTATACGATAAGCGTCGCTATATTTATAACGAATCTGCTTCTTTTATAACACAGTCACACCTTTTTATTTCAAACTCTTTCAAATCATCAATGCAACTTCAATAGAGTGAAAGTTTTTTCAAATGCCCTGGAATACAACATACTTAAAGTCGCCTGGACATTCCCAGCAGTATCCATCTAAATCCTTCGAGAACTTGCGCTAATTAAGTTCCTGCTTTTTCAAGGAAGGCAGAAAAGATTATAATACAATTTTGAAGTGTGACTCTATACTGCGAGGAAAAACTAATAGCAGAAAATACAGGGAACGATAAACATATTTTTAGTTGGAATGTATCCTTCATTAGAACCCCAGCGCAGTGTCCCTACTCGCTGTGCGTTAGCGTATGTATTGCAATGTTACTAGGGAGAAATCACATTTATCATATATATAGAAAGCAACGTGAGGTCTATACATGAATCACTGGATTTATTCATAAAATTTTGCTTCATTTGGAGTACGCAATTTAAAGGTATCGGAAAGACTAGCTAGTAGGTTTTTTTCCAAAGCTGTTTTCCCGTGGTGTAAAGTGAAGGCAGACAAAAGGAAGCTAGACATTACGAGCAGCCGTGTTATCACTACCGTAGGTATTGACAATAATCTGCTCTCAATTATTTCTTCTATTAATAGTAAATGGAGTATTAAAATGAAAAAATACATATATCAATCAAATATGTAAATCTTTATGCTCATGTTCGGCGGAGGAGAGCGAGCTATTAAAAGGTAAAGAAAGTATATAATGCCACATGGATTATCAAGACAACTTGTTTATCATTTCCTAAAAGAGCAAAAAGCATGCTGATCATTTATCAGATTTAAAATGAACAAAAATATTTGTTGTAGTATTGTTTATAAAAAAGATAGAGAATAAAGTTTAACGTATATGCATACTTGTAGCTGCTCCCTGTATGTAAGAATCCTACACTTTAATATAAAAATAGGGAAAGTAGCAGCAGAACTTCATTTAATCTTGCTAATGCACTAACCATAGAATCCTCAATGTACTATCTCACGTATTATTTTAGACAAATAGAAAATATTGAAGCATTGCGTTTGATCAATTAAACTTAGCACCAAAAGCATTTCCACTGCAAGATTCTCAACTTAAGAAAACATCTGAAAAACTTCACAAAACCCAAATATTCCGACACGGATTATTCAATCTTACAGTTAGTAGGTACTGGTGATGAGCCCATTCCTTAAACTATAAAACATGTGATGGTTTCTTCGGTATTGATATTGTGAGCGTGGCGGTTTCCGTGAGTTGTTGAGACTGGAATTAAACACGTTCTGCCAGTCGTATTTATAGACTTCGGTGAATTATAGTTCTTTTGTGGTGTAGGGTGTTAAATAGATTAATTCTACTTAGTGGGTATGGAAGATAATTTCGCTAATCGTACAATGAAACATAAAACTTATTCTAAGCTAAGAGCTGCTGTTTGCGGAACTAAGCAAGGGAATAGGAAAAGTCATTCATTCCTTCACTCATCTACGTTACAATAAAAAGAGAACCAAACGAATAATAACCTTATCTCTAAGTTATTACTACTCCCTCATTCTCCTCAAAGGTGTAAAAATAAGTGCATCCAAGGCGCGGGAAACATCGGGAAAATAGTACCGTAATTTCAATTACTGCGACAGTGCGACTCGATGATGTCGCATCGCTTTATGTGAGCTGCAATACCCTTGGGGGAAAACTGTGGATTGTTGGCTGAATTAGTTTAAGAAAAATAACTACATAGTCAAACGGTAATTTTGATAAAGATAGAGTAATTACAATAACATAAAATAATGAATTAAAAGGGGTGTCCCGCTCTGTCGTGGTACTATTGTTACAGATATGAGATTAAGAGATGTTATCATTGAAATACTTTCAAAAAAATCATATGACTAATACACTATTGAAATAAATACTCATTTAATAAAATTTCATAAATTAATATTAAATCGTTCTATCATCTAAAGGCGTTGCTTAAATATGTGGATCCGTTATGGCTCTTTCTTTTGGAATATTTTGAGGTGCTAATGAAATGCTGATATACTTTTAGTCTGACTTCGCGACAGATTTCAGGTTATAGACAGGTATTCAAACTCAAGGCGTTTGGGCATTGAAATTTTGATCCGGTGATAGGTTTGGAAAAATAATCAACTACTTAAATACTGTCGCACTCATGCAGTGTCTCGTTGCGAATCTGGAAGTTTTGAATTTCTTTTTTTTGTGCATGCAAAATTTATTTCTACTTTAGCTTGAAGCTTAGACGATCCTATTTAAAAGGGATGAAACCTTCTACTTATTGTGTTATTTTCAAATTCGAAGTGTTGCTGCGAGTTTAATTGAGCCTTTGTACTATATGTATCTTTGATGAATTGAAATCTGCATGTTTCGGTGATTTTTATTCTTTTTTGTTCGTAAAGCCTGCACATTCTTATTTTGTGAGTTTGAAGTATGCTGTGTAATTATCGCTATCCTCTTATTGTTGAATTTTTAAGTCGATGCGTAGATGTAATCAGGGAGTCCATGAGAGGATTTGCCAATCATGTTTAATGTTCTCGATGACTTGGTTTAGTAAGCGAGTAATCATTTAACAATCTGAGGAGGTCTATGCAGGTTTTTACTAGGAAAGAGCAGTGTAGGTTTTCTCTCGCTGCTTGATAAAATTCCACTCTTCGTACTGACAAAGAGGAACTACATAACCAACTCGTTAGCTCTCTTGTTAACTCTAGTTAGCTTAATTCTCTGATACGCCGCATGCGTCTGTATAGCACACCAAAAGTGAGAAAATATATAATTGATGCATATCGTCATCATACATCATATTTCAATAATTGCGAGAGAAGAAACAAAAACTTTCTGTCGGACTATCGCTACGATTACACTACAAAAGGGCATGCTTTCGCAAATTTATATTTTATGTCTGCTAGACCAAGAGCACTTTTTCTTTGCTTTCACTACAAAACAGTTTACCCATAAGAAATTATAAATTTTCAAAAACACTTTGAAGGCACTATTTTTTAAAAATAGCAGAACTCATGTAACTTACTCTTCCTTTCTTTACTACGTGCTGGGTTGTGCGTGGGGTGGGTGATTTCGTGCAGTTATTGCACTTCACTGCTGTTATGCAATTATTATCGACATTATCATTATTATTCCTCGCTAATTTCCTTAAATATTTGCATTATTGCAAGGTCAACTCGATCTTTTCTCTTATAAGCACTGCTCGCTAGATTGGTGTGTTACAGTAGGAGAGCAATTTGGACTTAAGGCTTTTCTTGCGCAGTATTCATTTATCTGAGGCAACGTAATTCAGTTTGTGATATGTATTGCCATTAGGGATAGGACTGCTTCTTTCAATAAGATTTTATATCAATGTTGCGGCTTTTACAATATTAAGTTCCCAAACCCAATTTCCAAAAGCATTTGTTCGCATTGCAGCTGATAAGCTCTAAGCTGAGAAAATATTGCGTTCTTCTAATATATGTTCGATTGAGTGCATCGCATTATTAAGTATATTCGATATGCATCACTTTGTCTAATCTTTCTTTAGCAGATAATGATTGCCTAAAACCCAATTTTGATAAATAATTATCACCGCCCTACCCTTTTACATTTTCAGTGAGCATCTCCTTAAAAATAAAATTATAGAGAATTCTCGCATTTAGTATGATACATTTTAGCTGTATACCGTAAGTTATACAATTCCTACTCAGCTTATTAAGAAAGAAAGCCTACGGACGATGTTGCTACCATGAAAGAATAGCACTACAAATGCATTTGTCATTAGCTGTTAGAAATAGGAACCTGCTAGTAATATTCAGCAATATTCCTGATTCCTCCAGAACGCCATAAGTATAGAGTTGAGAAAACACGGAAATTGTTAGAAATACGTATTCTATCCATAGTAATCAATCAAAGTTTTAAAATGTTTCTAGTAGGTGCATGTAACGACGCATTTTCTTCAGACGATCCGAAAATCGTTTTTGCTATTTAAAAGCTATCGATTTCCGCTTGGTTAACGCACGTATAAAACCGAATATTTTGGTAAATTCGTAGTTAGGAGTAGCTTCTTTTATTACGTATGAGCGGAAAGAATTTGTAGCTCAAAGAACGGGTACCGACAAAATAATTAAAAAGTCATAAGTTTCGCTAAGCAGTTTCATCTTAAGGTAACATCTTCTAATGATAAAAGCACTGAATGACTTCACGATCTTTGTTTATCGATACATTAAAAAGATCCTCGCAAAAATCATTTCTGCGATTTTAGCATGCGTAAAAGACATCGCTAAGTACGTTGCGTACGGTTGTCACTCTCAAGAAGTTCTTTTCTTGTAGCAGAATCATCGGTTTTACAATGCAGTTTGGCACATCTAGTTGAATATTCAATTATCTGATTAGATCTTTTCATCGTGTTTGGCAAAGTTACGCCTGCTCGAAGCTTATTTTCACAAGTTTCTTGTTGAGCGTATGGCGATAAGTCCGCAGTTGCGGGCAAATGTTTGTGTGTTGAATTTTCTGTTTCTGTTACGCTGTTAGCACTTGGAAACCGATCCACTTGCGAGAATTGTAAGTGGAATCTTTTAGCATATCATCCTTTCATTATTCCAAGCACAGCACAGTGGGGTGCTGTGCTGCAGTACGTATGTGAAAGAAAGAAATCATAAATCATTAAAAGCTCAAAGGAGGCTCATCGAAATCATATTCCTTGGCGTGCAAGCAGCATAGTCTGCTTAAACAGTAGCATCACTTTAAGCGGCAAATAGAGTAGAGTATATGAATTCCCCCGGAGAAGTGGGAGAAGATGAGCAATCCCTTGAAGAAGAGACCGAGAAGTAGGCTAAGGAAATTGTATCAGCTGAAGATGTAGTGTTAGTATTTGATACTTCCTTCTTCCCCATTACTTGTACATTTCTGTCACCACTCTCTGGTTCATTTAAATTCGTGCATTTGACAAATTCTTCGATGGCGATACTATTCGGCGATTTGGGTGAAAACTGTACAGCATATTCTGGACTGTAGAATGGTGTAACACAGTTCTTATTCTTCTTCATGCTTGAACTAATTTTTGACGATACAATCTTAACTTTCATCTCCGTTGATTTTCGAATGTTTTCTTTCGAAGCCTTTACAGTACTCAGCGGTTGGATATTTGCAAGGTAAGGTCCTGTGGCTCCCGAGGATGAGGATGCATTGCACTCTTTCAAATTTTGTACTCTCGTCTTACTGTCAAATTGCACCCCTAAGGACTGCGTTTGATTTTTCGTTGTAAAACTGTGTGTCGCTGTTGAACCGAATTGAATGGAAGAAAAGGGAGGAACAATGTTTGGGAAAGTGGCAATGGGTAAGATATTTTTCTTCCCTTTGTGATCTGAACTCACTACTAAGTCTACATTTTTTTCCGGGGGCTTTCTATCTGTGGAACACGGGAACGAGAGAATTTTTTGATTTTTTAGCCTATGGTGAGATATGTGGGATGAGAGAGATTCCCGATAGCTGGAAACGTTATCTGCATTATTTTTGGCTAGTTCCCTCATTTCCTGCAAGCCTCTTTGATGACTAGCACGAGCAGAATATGCTGTGGATGTTCGTGGAGCAGCTAAAGGTGTGGCCGATTTTGTATCAGTACTTTTTTCCGAAATTGGGTATAATCTCATTTTCAAAACGTTTCTGAGTGAATGACCTTTTCGTGTCGGATCGCCAAAATAGCTGCTATATGTAGATTGGTTTTCGCTTATACCAGTTTTGGGCATTGTCGATTGATTTGGCTGAGATTTTGGCAAGTTGCTTTGGTCCGAATATCGCAGATTGCTGGATAGTTGAATGCTTGCTTTTTTACTATCTTCTGTATCTGCATATGGAGCGAATTATATGAAGAAAGACACTAGCATAATAGAATAGAATATCCCGCAAGCAAAAGTTCGCAAGAGAACACTTCACAATATTGCATTAATTTATAAGGAAGATGTTTTCGATTTACATTGCATCTATGCACTGGGTACTTACACAAACTAGAATTAATTCGTCGGAAAAAAAGAATGTATATTCCTTTACTGTCCAACTGCGGCTGTGAACAAGTTTGTATGGCTTCATCCGAAAAGCAATGCCATTCTCCTCCAACCATGGTTTCACTGTATGCAAAAAATAAAAGCAATTCATTTCGTTCAGCAATCTCAGAATGTATGCAAATCGTTTAGGTCACCGAGCGACATTTTTTACGGTCGTACTATGCATAGTGCCGTTGTGATGGGGAAAAATCACTGTTGTATTGCTAAATTGCTGCATTCTAGATAATCTGATACTAAATATTGTAACCGCACGACCGAAATTAAAGTATGGTGTAAATGCACGTTCACAAGAAAATTACAGCATGAATGGGGCAAATCTCTAGTTTATGCGTAACTAGGAATTTGTGGTGCGAAGCACCACAACATCTCTACCAAATGTAATGGCCAGAATTAGCAGTTCCAGAATGAGAAACTACCCCTTCTAATTGGAAAAAGGCGCCTTTTGTGGATACATGGCCTGAATTCCCAAGACAAAATAGCAGATACTTTTGATAACGAAACAGTCTGCCATGTTTGATGCAATGAAATTGTTAGAGACTTGGGTTTTTGTTAACAGAGAAAGTACTGAAGTTAGAAACAGGCAAATTATGTGTACCCGAGTATGAGATGAATGAATCTCAATATTTGGTAACTCACTGGAAAGAGGACAAAATAATTGCATATCAAGAATTCCATTTTCAGGGAGAAAAAGCCTTGCATTAATTCGCTTTAAAATTCCACTCGCTTGATCCCAACGAAATCGTTTTATATGTATGACTAAATACTCTGAGGGTAATCGCCATATGGAAGTACGAACAGTTGAGCGAGACCTTAGTTTACATTTTGGACAATCTAGCTGCATTAATTCCTGCGCAAGCAACAAACTTAGATAGAATATAAAAAGAATTATATCATTTAGGTTAAATGAACGAAAGATAATTCTGTACGTAGTCAAAGCGATGTTTTATATTTACTACTTATTTATTATTTTGCAAAAGATTATATTATATTCTTTTCTAATTTTAACATAAGATAAAGCCACACTTTATGAGCAAAAACTTTTTTTCAATGAATGATTTCAAAGGGATGTCAGGTAATAAAGAGATAAATCGATATTCAAGCATAGTTTGAAAAGTATTCAATGTATGAGTAGCAACAACGTGAGATGAAAAATCGGTCGGGGAGATATATTACCACCAAAATAAGCACGTTATTAGGAATATTGCAAAGCAGATATTAACGGCATAGTTTTGTATAATTTCTGCTGTAGTGGTCAAAACTTATTCTTTGGCATAATATATTTATGAATGGTCGCAACTATAATAGTTTAGATTATTCGGCATTTAGATACTTCTTCAATATATTTTCTATTGGTCTCTTTACATGATATTTGTACAAAACAATGTTTTGCACGATATTAATTTCTAATTTTTTAAACACAAGTTAGCTACAGACTAGAAACAATTACGGAATAAGAATAAATGAATTATGACCCAGAGCTAGAAAATAAACGAAACCTTTGCCTGAAACTAGGAAATTTATTACAACACTAATATACTCTTACTGAGTGTTCGGAATAAGCTGATCGTAGTAGATCCAACAGATAAACGATTTTACTGCAAGATGTACGTAAAAATTAAAATGTTGTGTGTAATTATTTGCTTACTACCAAAAATTTGTAGTGTAATAACTAATGAAATAAAAGAGAAATATAAATCCTTTAGATACACTTATCTGTGCACTCACGTATTGTCATCGCCTAAAATTTCAAGTGATAAGTCCAAATAAAAATCAAACGAATGTCGTACTGAAAGACAAAACAGTAAGTTTAATAATAAATTGCCTAGACTCCCAACAAGAAAATGTGACACTATTAAATAGATTTACTGGCAAGAACAATTATACAAGAAAAGCTTTGCCAATATATATCAGTTGTACCATCATTGCATTTCAAACATCGAATTTGCGAAACGAGAAGCCCGCCAAACAAATCTGTAACAATGGATTGCTCTCTTTCCATTTGAACCGCCCAAAATCTCTCACTGCCAATGAGTAACGAATCTTCTGGATAATCTTCATTTTTTTTCTAGGAATAGCAAGGTATTTGCTGATTTTACAGTTAACTTTTGAGTGAATAAAGTATATAAAGCAAGGGATTCTTTTATTTTTTATAGACACCACAACAAATTACGTATTTTTAATTATTTTTTAATATCGCACACAAGTTTCCAAAGTTAGTAAAAAGTATTAATTTCTATACTAACTCCAAATTTATTCTAATATTTGCTAATTTGAAATTCAAAAATATAAAGAAAAGACTAAAACTAAAGCAATTAATTTGCATACGCTTTTTGTATGTTGCAGACAGCTACCTGTTTATTTTCAAATGATTGAGTAACACGATTGCATTCAGCACTTATTCCATCGAGAAAACTTCGAAGAAATTCATGAGCATCACATTGTTGATCTTCTTCTAATTGTGGATGATGTGAACGAATAAGCTGCAATAGCTTCATATGAGATGTCAAGGTTGTAGTCCATTGAGTGTTTTCATACACTTCCTTTAAAATCCGCAGCCATGCCTAATTACAATTATTAGCGTGTAGCATCATTTTACATATAGCACATTACTACATTGAAATTATTGCTAATCAAAACGATTTAGTTTTAATTGTACATATGAAAGTATATCTAATCACAATTTTGTACTTACCATTAACAAATGGCCGCCATACTTAGATTGAGAATTAAGAGTTTTCTCAGTCGAGAAGTGAGCAATAAACCAATGACAAAACTTTTTTGCAGAAAACAAAAGTTGTAACGGGGCATTACTGCAATCAATGGAAAAAGAAACTTCTAAATTAGTAAAACAAATTTTTTTACAACGATTTACCGCAGTATAACATTAATTTGACAACGCCAATAAATGAAAAAATTTTATGAAGGCAATATTAGCATTTTATTATGTTCAGAAAAAATGCTCGTGTATTACATACCAGTAGCAAGTATTTCCAAAATTTTTTAGTCCAATTACTCCACGCTTCAAATAAAGCTTGTTTTTTAAATCAGCTGGTGCTTTTCTTGTTGAAGAGGTAATTGATAAAGGGAAATTTGGAAATAGTGAATTTTGAGTAGAATTATGATGGTTAGTTTTGGGTTTCGAGGTATTACCAAACAGCGCTAAATCCGAGTATATCGAAGAAAAAGATTTTTCCGCCATCAAAGTAAATAGGATAACTACAAGTTACTGAAAACTACCGCAAAAATTGTACTATAAAATATTTTCAATTTTCTCATTGAGAAAGGCCTGTTGAAGTTTCCATCTCAATTTCAACGATAACAATATAGAAGCAGAAAACTGCCTACAAATAGAACAAATCATTATTGTATTTAGTTTAGATATTAACTATATTTTATTTTATCATTTCAAAAACAGTTTCAAAATTTGCAAACCATGCCTCAAAGGAACTTTTCATAATTTTCCCACTGGTATTGGCCCAAAAAACAAAGAATTTGCTTGTTTTAATATTTATTTAGATTAAGTACTATAATTGCATGTTATGATACTAAAATTTATGTTTAACAACAACAAAATTTTGCATTAAAGTGTATATGCAATTATTTTTCAAATAAATTATTATCACCTACTACTAGCAATAGAACTTATTTTTATCAAGCTGACTTTCAAAGAGTGCATTTTTTTGTCTTAAAATGTTTGTATTTTTAGGTTTATTCTTTCAGCATGAATACAGTTCAAATTTCCCAGTGCATTATGCATTTTGCTCTAAATAAAAGTGCTATGCAGCTCACATCATTTTAGTCATTTTTTGACTATAACTACAAACTGCAGCTTTTTAGACATTGCACTTTAAATAAATTGCAGCAAAAATTAATTCACTTATAGCAAGCTGTTCTGTGAGAGCAGGTATAGTAGAGTAGTCCGCTAAATCGAGGTATAGCAAAAACTAAAGTAAAATTCCAATCAAATACCTAACTATCTAAATTGTAAATTACTCTTTTTTAACTAGTCAAGACATTTTACATTGTGAAGTGAGAAACTGAAAATCATTGCGCACATGCAATGTTGCGTAGATCACTATAACTAAAAAATAAAAATCAAATTTGATTCCTCTAAAAAATTACGCAGATTGGGGGATACTAGCTTGGATCTATTTGATTTTTGCAAATATCACCAAAATTGGAAATGTTCCGCAAAATAAAAACATGGCCAGATACACAAGCAAGAGGGGAATGCTAAAGAGGCACGCGCATTGATCTTTTGGTACATAAAATAATCACGCATTGTCACAGTTACAAAATATTTTGATTACAGTTTTAATTGAAAAAGTATTAGATGGATACACTAATCAGAACTATTAGAGATTATACGACAGCAATAGCAACATAAAAAATTTGGAAATTGATCGTGACCTATTTTCTTGGTAAAGAAAAATTTGTAGATATGTATCAAACATCAGATAGAAAAATATCAAAAATTACAAACATATTCAAAGGTATAAATAAAAAGAAATAAAAGAAAAAGCAGTTATTAACATTTTAACTTAACTGTAGTTACAGCTACCTTTAATGTGTTTATTTGACTATATCTAATTAGAGTATTAACGACGAGCAAGCCAGTAAGGTACTCGATCGTCTTTAATACTTAAAATAGTTACGATGTAGCGTTTTCAAACAAGCAGCATGTTTTGCTATGGTATTACTAGATATTGGACAGTAGTATATTAAATAAGTAAAAATTCTTGAATTTCTAGTTTGCTTAAACTCAAAGTGAAGGTACAAGCCTAATATTTAGTAGATCTCACAATGGGCCACAAATTTGTTTAATAAAAATCAAAGCAACATTTGCGCGTAAAATGGAATCATTTACCAAAAAGTAATCATAACTTTTACTGTAAAGGGGGGAAGAGTAAGTAAATTGACAAATTTGCTAAGCTATTATTTTACCATTTTTTATCTATACAAAAATTCAGAATAGAGAGTTATTTGCTTTATATTTTTATGTTATGTCTTTTTTTACTGTAGATTTTTACTTTACATATTTAAATTATAAGCTCTTTTTATATTCTATAATTTTGAAATGCTCCATAAACTAGGAAAAGAAACTCGTTGAGAAATCATGAGTTTTACTCCAACAAAATACGACCATGTGCACCGATATATGTTTAGTGTTTTGAGGATATGTTATGCATTATTTCACACAAATTAGAGAGTAAACAAACGTAGAATGAATGTTAATATTTTTAAATTACTTAGAAATCTATGTTTCATCTATTATGAATAATTTGCGCCTCATTAATTATATGCTTTGAAGAATTAATTGCTTACTAAATTTCTAAGGTACATAATTTTTGATGGAGGGCATACTAAACCGGCGAGGGTATTTAATTTTGTACTTTCTAGGCAAATTACTATTAGCTAATAAGTCTTTACTAAATAAATGTTGATTGGATAAATTTAATATATTCTTACTGATTGTGCTACTTTTTAATTTCTCAATTCTGAGCAATGCAGAATTGATTCTTTTGAGTAAGGCTTACAAGCTAAGTTCACTGCACAAAGAAAAATAAAATAATTTTTATTTGTTTGTACCAAGTTTACGGTTTATATTTCTACATAAGAAAAATAAATCAAGAGTATAAACGGATCTAGTAATTTAAAAGTTTGTCAAATATATAAGAGCTTTAAACTTAACATGATAAGTAAAAAACATTAGAATGAAAACTCATTGCTGATTATTTTCTGTCTATAGTAAATTATATGTAAAAATTGACGTCAAAAAATTGTAATGCGTTTAGATGACACGGCGTTAGTTCTGTATTGGCTAATATAAGAAGCACTTTTACAAGTTTCTACTAGTGAATGGTTAACATATTTCAATAAAAATGGCTATGTATTCCTGAATGAGTTTTAACACATTTGTTCTCAAGCTTACAGCAACGTAATAATGTTGTGAACGAGCTTTACCCTAATTCATTTGAATTTTTAAAAACAAATGCATTCTATACAATCGAATTTTACGTGAATAAATACCAAATGATGCTTTTTCAAACTATGCAGTTTCCTGCTTTATGCTGCTTGTGTATGCTTTTATACATACAGAACTATAGGAAAAAATATTCATAATATCAGCAATGTTGAATGAGTAAGCAGGGAATCAATTCAAAAAAACTTAAAGTTTCTTTTATGATATGCATCGAGCTGCCTGGATACTGTTCAATCTAACATTCCAGCATTTATATTTTTGTTATTTAAACTTTGCTCAAGCACTAAAATATTTCCTGCAAGCAATTGCACTCGGAAAAATTTTTAAAAAGTGCAAAAGCAATAATTTTAAACAAAAATGTTATATTACAGTATTAGAACGGGTGCACACCTTTTTCAAAGAAAGAAACTATCTCAATGTTTTGTTTGAAATAATATATTAATAGTGTATTGTATAATTTTTCGGGGAGTAAGCATAAAAAACGAGTACTCTTCTTCCATTTTCTTGCTCTTATCATTTGCTGCGGCATATTTTTCACTCAAAACTATAGCTTAAAATTGTAATAAGAGCTTTTGTTTCTATATTCTTTTACTATGCATCTACTAGAATGAACTTTTTCGTTTCTTGTGCCTCCTTCCAAAAGGTTCTCATGCTCATTTTTGCAATGAAGGAATAGTTTGACATGCATATCTCTTCGCATTTAGCGTAATGACTGTTATATATTTTTGGTATAGACTTACAGAATAAATCTGCATCCCCAAAAATAAAAAACACATTTTTCTGATAAATTTTTTGTCTTCGTAACACAAATTTTATCCATACGCATTAAAAAAAAATTTATTGTTTGGAATTTTCCAACATATACCTAAATGTTATTGCCTGCAAGGATGATGTCGTTAATCATCAAATACTGCAATGTTACTTTTACTTATATACCTTTTATATTCTTGCTTCAATCCTATTGTTTTTCTCTGCTCATGTAACATTTCCTAATCCTTCTCGCGCTCAACCACAATTCGTTTCATGATATGACCATTTTCTTAGCAATACAACCACAATTTTGATTTATATAAGTAGCAAACTCATCGGTTTCGCTTTCATATGTAAAGCTTTCTCCATTTATCAAGACGGGAATGAATCTGTATAACCATATGTTTATTTTGCTTCAACTTTGCCTGTTTGCTCAAGGTGCTGTTATTAAGAATATTAGGAATGAGTAAGGTAGAGACTTTAAATTCCCTTATGTAATAAACAATGCTGTTCCCTTGAAGTCCGAATACTTTAGCACTGCTCGTCTGCTTGATTAATCGTCATTCGGCCTTCTCAGTTACATTTTTTTTTTCATTTCACATTTCGAAAATACTGTCTCAAGTCTTTTCATGCGTTTTTAAACATGATTTTTGTTGTTGCTTCTCATTTTTGAAGGCATTCTCGTCTTGATGTACTTGATCAATGCTAAGCAATTTTTGCAACGATAGTTTCTCTTTTGCTACCTCGAGGGATTGTCAAGATATCTTTTGCGTTTGCGAAGTGAAGAAATTTCTTAGTAATTGTTCATATCTTCCCCGCATTTAATACCGTCAGTAAAACAGCACGCGAATGATGGCTGTAGAGAAAAGACACAATCCCCACCCATTTTACCTAAGATGCTGGCTTATCTTCGGTTGCTAAAGAATTGCGTAATACTAAAAATCATCGCCACGACAAATATACAGCTAGGAATTTCCAAAGCTCCCACCATCACAACGAATTAACTGCAGGGAATCTCAAATCTAATTCGTTTGCTCCAGTAGACTTCTACACAATGCAATTTTTTTAAGCTGAACGAGCACCGGTAAAAAAGGCATCAAGCAGTACAAAAGTTCGTTCTTGCGCGAGCACACCAGGGTGAGCGGTCATTGATCACAGATAAAGTCGCAATGCAATGTGTGTCTCCATGCTTTTGAAAATAACGAGGCAGCAACGATATCACCATTCGCTCATGAGCTGCATAACTTTTAATACATTAAGAGGAATTGCCTTCCTTTCTGCGTTATCGATGTCACTACCTTAATGTAATAGCAATGGTTTCTTGTCAAGGATGTGGTGAAACCACCGCTAATAGACTTTGTTGCCCCGTATGTACGAGCCTAGGCCGTACTAGTTTTTTTTGTTCACAAGAATGCTACAGTGCAAATTGGCTATCTCACAGTAAATTGCACGATATCATTAAACAATCTCATTTGAATGTAGCTTCTGAAAATGGAATAACCGGATTGAAACCTCGTTCAAACGTGACAAGCACAATTTTCACATCTTCCTCTCAACTGTTTAAGACTGGATTCGCAAATATTTCTGTTCCTCATGCAGATGTGAAAACAAAAGAATCTTTAAACTTTGTTAAAACAAAAACAGTGGACTCTGTACCAACTGAAACTAATATTTCTTGCTCTACTTCAATTGGCAAAGAACTTAACACAGATCGCGGAAATATTCTGCCTCGAACTATCCAAAAAAAAGGACTCGCAGCTTCACTTGGAAGATGGATCATGTTCTATACAAAAAAGGTTTCTGTTGTATCCTCTTCTACCTCCTCGCACTCAGAGCATTCTCAAATTAGAAATTTAACTACAAGCGAGCATTCGAACAAATTTTGCGATGGCGAAAGTAGAAAAGGCTTCCTAGCAGGCTTAATTGTAAAATCGGTTGTACTTTGCAAGTGCTTCTCTAATTTTTGCCTAAGTATCGTGAAAAATAGACTACTTTTGCGCCATGTATGTTTCCCAGCCGTGATTGTACTGCTTGTGTACTATCTTATATTAACTACCAAAGCCACTTTTGATTCTTTGAATCCGTTCAGTAATATCCTTCAAGATGATGCTAACGTAAATATGGGAATCTCCAAAATAAAACCTGAATCCGAAATTTTCTTTAAAGAGAATGTTAGTAATCACTCCGAGGTGACTGCTATGTCAGAAGGCTCTTACAATGACATTTTATCCCAGCTTGAATCGCTGCGTAAAGAAATCAGGCGGCATTCAATGATTTTACAGGATCTTACGACTGGAACTCAACAGACGACTTCACACGTGACTACGGGTAATTTAATGTCTATTGAGGCGCCTGTATCCCCGGAAGAACTTAAATCTCCCAAACAAACTATTTTTGCTTTGAATGGCAATAAAACCACGAGAGATAGCGCACCTCCTAACTTTCTCAACGGTTTAAAATCTCGGTCACAATCTGTTATGGGGCCTGGCGAAGGGAAAGCTAACGTTCCTTAGCATAGCTTAAACCTTTTTGTAAATTATCGTTTAGAATTTTGTTTCGTTGTGTACCGGTAGCATCATCTATCAAGTATTAATAGCGTGTACTTCATATGAACAGAAATGAGACTTGTGGAATCGTAGTCAAGCACTTAGTTGCAACATATCGTGGTCTATACAGAATGCTTATTGTGAATTGATCCCAAGGCAGAGTTCAATATGCGATTTTTGTGTTTTTCATTTCACTAAAACCATCCAAAGACACGCGATGGAACGATTCCAGAAAATATCAAGAATGCTTCAAGAACAAAAGTGAATATTTCAAAATCTACGAAGTATTCGCAGCGGTCCTTTACAGCATTCTTACCGTTTCATCTTTATCCAATCCCCCTCCCTATTTGTATTCTTTTGCGGCAGAGAAAGATATATGACAGAGGCATCGTATGTTGGTGAGAATGCACTAAGAGAAGCTACCTGTTATTTCTGCGTCAATTATGCATGGCACTTCTCTCTATTCTTTATAAGCCGCAAAAATATTCCACATTCGTGTATAGATTACTATGATAGCTTCTGCTTATCAGACTTTGCCATTGCGAAGCAGCATAAGAAAACCAACCGCCACAGTGTATACGTAAATTCAATCCCGTAATGTAATATTTCTGCAAGATTGAAATTTTTTACTAGTTTCAGCAATATAGATAATATGAATCTTACTAAGAAAAATTGTTATATATCACTAACTCATTAACTCCAAAATGGAATAAGTATTCTTCCGTGGCTTTTTGAGCATTTATTTTAGAGCTTGTACGCAAAGAAGTTTGCAAGACCTAATATGTTAAATTTCGCAACTGTGTATAATCGAGTCAATTGAGAAACAAGTAATGCAAATGAAAAGGTATTTTCAGTGTTTGGTAATTTGTGAAAGCTAAAAGAGAGATTGTAGTTATTTTTTTTTAAAAAAGGATGTTATATTAGCACTCTTAATAAATTTCTTTCGCTTTCGAGTTTGGTGCGATGCTTCTTTTGTGGATCCAATAGGCTGTAGTGATAAAACAGCAGCACGTTCCCAGCTACCGAGTTTCTTCATTCTCAAAGTTGGGAGTTCTACGGAATGCACTGTTTCTACTTCAGCACTACCTGATGAATTTAACAAAGTGGCAGATATGTATTTAATATTGCAATAGGCTTTAAACCAAAAGAAACGAGACAAGTTTTCCATTTGGTTTGCGTACCACTTGACATCCTGTATGTCTGGTCGCTCGTTTTTCGGAACAGTGAATGAACACCCTCTCCGATCGATTCATCATCCAAGGCATACATGCACGCTGCAGAAAAAGTAAATGCTAACTAACTCTAATTGATCCAAGTAAACTTGCTACTTCCCACATAATAAATTTACCTAGCAAAAATTTCAACTTCAGCCCGCCTCGCCTAATCGCTGTAACTATATTAGCAAAGCAAACCAGTCAGGAAAAAGAATACTTAGTGATTGAATGTCCGATCTGAAGCAATTCATCTGACAATTCTCGAAAGAACAAAACTATAAACATGAGTAAGCTACTACAAGAAATTAACCTATGTCATCCTTTGAGAGAAAGCCTTTTCCTGCGCCTTGCTTATCCTTGGATTTATCAGTTTGCTTTACCAAATATTGCAGAAACAGAACCTGATCACGCACATACCAGCAGTCGCTAAAATAGCAAGAGATATGCTGACAGTCTAGGCTCCAAATGATTTACCGTCGATCGATTCATTAAGTCAAGAGCTTCGGAAGAAATCTGTACCTCACGGTTATACACAAATATGATTGACAAGACAAGCGTCCAGAATACTATCGCAGCCATTTACGGCAGCAAATCTCTTGCATTACTTATAACTTACCCTTTTTACACTAGAATCAACTCTCAACAGCTTCTGAAAGCGATTCGTAGGGAATAGATCCAATGCTATTCTGTATCGACCAATCTATATAACTCCAGTTTAATAGCATGAAAGATTTCTTGGAAGGAAACACCGAAAATAAGTATTTTTGCACTCTTACCTGGAGTGAACGTGGGGATGGACCTGAAATGAAGACATAATCAAAATAGAAAGAATATACTCATAAAAGGAGATTCTGTCGACATTGACATACCGTGAGCTTATCTAAATTGAATTGCCGCTTCAAATTGGTAGATTGATCTTCGAAAGGCTAGGCAAAAAAAAAAACTCAAGTACAAACAAATGAAATGATTAAAATTTTCGTTAAATCGAAAATAAACTGATACCTTTCGTTCGGTCGCATCCAACTTCTTCCATTTTTCGCTTAAAACCCTCTGCAACGCCCCTAAGGTGACCTATCGGTGAAGAAATTATTTTTAGAAAACTCAGACAAGTCAACACACTACTCAACTTTAGTATGCCACAGTGTAAAATACCTTTGCCAAGGGTTCTTCCCGTTGAAGCTGCAGTTTAACCTCCTCCCTCGCAGATTGGCAGAACAAGAGAAACGCTGTCGGCGGAACTTTTCGTGGTAGCGACCGAAAACTGCTCAGGCGTTACACACAGCAAAATTTAATTTTAAATTGACCTCATCGATCTACTTTTCTCAACATAAACCTAGAGTGCTCAAAATATTCACTGTAACAGAATTAACTACAGAGCTCATATTTCAAATGTCTAGATTTTTCTGCAGGGCTGTTCAATGTAAAAAGCCACTTTCCATACAGTGCATGCCTAAAATTCCTTTTGGAGCCACTTTCTTGGAATCTACAGCCTACACATGCAATATTTCTTAACTTTTGAATCGTGCTCAGTATAGAAGATGTAAAAATATCACCTTTTAAAGGTTTCTGACTCTGCTATATTTTCATCCGCCATTTCGAATTTTGCGAAGGAATGAAACTGCTAGGTTTCAACTAACTACATATTGTATGAATTCGAGAAAGGTTCAATATATAGTGAAAAAAGAGGGCCCCGTTGTAAGCGAAAAGTGATTTATATAGTATTCAACCACGTTAGAGAAGCAGCTCGAAATGTAGACAGGCCCTTTTAGGTCTTCACGACTTTGCAACGAATGAAGAAATTGCTCTAAGCAAGAAAGAAAAGTGATTGTACAAATAAAGCACAGCCAGGCACTGAAAGCAACACCTGCTAAAATGGCACAATACTGGAAAAGGTGAGTGATACCTACGATGTCGAATGCATGGCGATTCTTCTCCTGCGTTGTAGTGGAGCACACATAGAGCTGGGGAAACTTTCGAAATTTGAGGCGATGGCTACATTTTTGTTGCCGGTTTGAATTTCAGATACATGATAATTCAATGAGAGCTGTAGGCTAAAATTTTGCAACATGCCAATACCACTAATCAGCACTTGCAAAACTGTTATATTTAATTTTTGTTTGTTGCCTTTTACATCAGGAACCGTTGTACTGTACTGATTCCCACATAATACATTTAAGATGCTTTCAAAAATAATCCATATAAATCTTGCGGTTGCAAGAAAATAAGCTTTGTGTTAAATTTACCCATTCAGACCATTTACAACTATAGCTATGCTGTTTAGAATATGTTACAAATATTCAATTAACTAGCAGAAATTGTTTTATATTTTAAAGAGAAAGGAATCTCGGATTAAATTTTTTCTTGGCGAGCAAGCAATAGTATTACTGTCACCCCTTCTTTTTGGTGACATTTTTCATTGGAATCTTCGTTTGCCCATAGGTGTGACAGCATTGCCTGTGTTTGCATATATTTCCTACTCTTTAAATCTCAAAGAAACTAGTGGGAACACGCCCTTCGGGTTTTTGAATTACCCAAGGATTCAAAAACTTTTCCATTTTAGCCAATGGTGCTGGAGGCTCTCCTATAAGGGTAATGCGCAAATAAAAAATTGTGAATACAAAGGAAAAACTCTCAAGTTTCCTGAAAATATCCATCTCACTTTCTTGTTTCCTTTTGAAAATTTCTTGTAATGTTCATACCTGACGAACATAGATATTTAGCTCCATCCACTATTTCTGCAAGCCTACTGATCGGTTTCAAGCTCTGGTCATACAACTTTCGAATAGATCCATTTATTGGTGTTATTTTCTGCCAAAAATATACTCGTGATGCAATATTACAAGAGAAACAATGTAAGTTAGCATTCTGTAAGTAAATAGTCCTAAAATTTCTAGATTGTGAATAACGCATTTAAATGGGGATTCCCAATATAGAAAAGCATGTGCCTTTCACCTTTGAAATTTCGTAGTAAAGTGCATTCAAAGTTTGAATATGCGCTCGTAAGAAAAAAGGTACGCCGTCATGATGCTTGTCACCATTACGAAACAACCACATCAATTTGGGAGCAGCTATTTGTACGCCAAATTTTTGTACACCGAGCGTACCGGGAGTCACTACTGATTTTTTTGCTGCATATAAAAGAGACGTGTATCGAGATTTTATAAAAATAATTACTTCAATATATCCTTAAATAATTTAGTGCAACGAATTTGATGTCATGAAAAGTAAACTGTTAAGCAAGTTTGCATAACTGCTGTATGAAGAGGACATTGACTACCATATTGTATTGTGACATTTATTTCATACGTTGGGAGTGAAGAATGGTAAAAGGGGTACGATGATACGCTAAAATAATTACGTTTGTTACAGTGCTAATAACATGAGATTATACGTAATTTGCATCAGTTATAATGCGAACGTGTTTTTATAACTGAAGAGTAAACTTCATGCGTCCTCGAAGATGATTCTGTGAGACCATCATGCACAAACAAGTACTCTCTTCCGGCTAATCCCCTTCCGTTACCATATTCGTCAAATCTTTCTTTGTGGGCTCCCTATCAAAGTTAGAAGCATGAAAACAATTCTCCTTGGTATTTTTTAGTTCACCGCCTACTCCCAGGGTCGTTTTCAATATTTAAAGCTATGTCCAGGATAGAAATTATAAAGGACGTACCGTAAAATATGCTGTGTCCGTCAGCCTCTCAAAAACGGTTCTTTCTCGACGTTTACTTTGAGCTGCACGCGATTGGTTATTCAGATAGGAGATATAAGGCGGAGAGTCAATAGGATGCCGATGAACAGGTGAATCAATATGCTGGACTGGATTTTCCTTCGAACAGTAGAAACAACAAATGATTACAGACAGTTTATCTGCTATTACGGTGATGTTAGAAAGAAAACGTGGCTATTCATGGAATGACAATAGAGCGTTTCAGCCTCACTTTTTTCTATGCCTGCTTGTCTACACTGCGTGAAAATTAACAAAGACTCTTTGAGGCTTTAATACAACTGCATTTTTGTTACCACATTTAAGTTTAAAAATTTTATCCTGTGTTTTAAGTTTCAAGAGCTTTAATTCTTATGTGCAGCTTACTGATTTCCATAATGTTTTGGCTTCATTGCTCGGCATATCTAAATTCCACAATAGCTCATTCCCCCTTCCATGCATTTTCAAATTTTCTCACATCCAAAAAAGAATGTTTTTGAAGAACTGATTCAAAAAGGGTTATTTGAGTTGTTTTGTATCAAAATCTCCTTTAAAATTGTCATTCTCTGCCAAATCAATAGACCCAATATGTCGCAGAGACATGGTAGTTACATGGTACCTTATTGATTCCTTTACAATAACGCTAGTAAATTCATATGAAGAATTATTCTCGATAACACGATGACGGAGACATGCCATTCAAGACAAAAGAGCATAAAAATACTACTGCCTTGCAATGCAAATCATCAGGAAAAAAAATGAAATTTTCGCTACTTTTTATTGATTTAACAGTTAAAACTAGGGGGGCAGAATTAGAGGTAATTTCCAAAGTAGAAAATTCTGCGAAAATACTTTCTATTGCACGTAAAATAACGTTTAAACTATCAAAAACGACGTTTAATATTGCAGAATTTTTTCAACAACACAGACACGCCACCTCTTCTCTGTGAAATACGAAAATAAATATACAATGAGCTATTCGCACATTTTTCCTATCTTTAGCCTGGGCAAAGTTGGAGCAACGCCATCAAAAGGAGCTGCACTGAGGGTTAGAAGCTTTTTTCGAATAGAAAATTTAATTAGGCGTGAAGATATCAAGCTTGCTGAGGTAACCAAAAATAAAAACGGGCTAATACTTGCAAAAGCATGATTTTTCAAATTTCAGCCCTCATCAAGTCGGAAAATTTTTGTGCGAATGCTCGCTCGAAATAACTGTGAGGGTAGGCTTCTCAAGCTAGCACTGGTGGCTACGAGAGTGGATATTTTCAAAGGGGTGGCAAGACCTTTCAATTGTCGGTTGACTCTGCAGGCTCGTGCAGATAACGGTCAAATAGCTTTCTCATGAGGGTTAAACATTCTATGGCAATACGGGGCATGTACTGAGCTATGTACTATTTGCTGTTACTATAATAAAATAAAATAAGAGTAGCGCATTCTCTTGCAGGAATAATATTTTATTCACGGCCAGTTTGTTACATTCGAACGTAGCGAAATTAAGTATTTCATCTCTCTTTCAGAGCAACCTTTCATCCAGCTCAGTTACTGTCTGCAATGACGTACATGAGCCCATCAGCCATGCGATCCGCAATATCTGCTACCGATCGTCTCTGCTCAGATGATTTGGTAACGGGTAATGTTGGTAATTCGCGTTCTCGTTCACTGCCATGTTTAATTATGCTTTTTCGAAGTGAGCGGATGCGGTTGCGGCCTTTCGCGTGGTATTCGTTTTCCGAGTGAGATCTCGTAGTCTCATTCATAGAATCTGCGGCGGCCCGCTTTTTTAAATATGAAACTATTTTGTTCTTGTCACGACTATCCAAAAACGCCCGAAGCTTTTCAATAAACTCATAGAGTCCCTCTGACCAGATATTGCGATCTCGGTCGACTCTTTTCAAAAAAATATCATGAGCACCGGTAGCGTCGTGATATTTCACATAGAAACATGCACGATCATACTTATCGGGAAGAACCAAGCTTATGGCTAGAAATGCCAAAGCCCCAAGGCAATCTCCGCCATCCTAAACGTTCGATGTGTATATAATGTACTGACAAAATATCTCAACGAAGAAATATTCAAGACACTTCTGTTCTATATTGTTAGTAGTTTACTTGACAGCTCTGTTTGGAATTCCAATACTGCCACTGCCAGTTTCCATCACTTCGTTCTACTGCTTTGAAATACAGATTTTCCCATCGATTACCAAAAAATTTCATTTTTTGAAGGGGACCTTCCAGCACCTTCGAAAAGAAACGAAGCTGCTCCAATTCCCCCATTTCTTCTATGTCTATATCTATCTTCTTCCCCTCTGACTCTGCTTCGTATTGTGCATGTAGTAAAGCCTGCTGAACCAAGGGGCTCATAGGTATTTCCCCAAGTGCTATGTTGTCAGTATCTAATTTATGGAATGATACCTGTTCATTATTAAAAGCATGCATGATGCGTACATATCAACACATTGGAGCAAGACAATTGCCTACTGTTACCTCACCTGTATTCTAAGAGTACTTCGTCCTTCCTTTGAAAGTGTATACCAACGTCTCTTTGGAAATCCTTGTTGAATGAGATCTTGTACAACGTTAAGATTAATCATTCCCAACAATTCATTGCTTAAGATACCATTTTTATAGGTTATAATTTGAAGTGAATTGTCGCATTGTCTGACATGCAAACTCAGACGTTCCTGGTTTGATGAATGTTATGCACCCATTTATGAGTGGAATCGCACGTACGCACACATCCGAGAGAGTCCTTATTACTATGTATACTATCAAATTGTTATTTAGCAAATTTGTTGTAGGCCAAGCGTAGTGAACTTACGTGTACATCGCATTTTCCATTTTTCTCCTTTGCTGGCTGCGTTTGCGCGTCGAATCTACCACAGACAACTTCTACCAAGCACTTGGATGACAATGGTGCTTGCTGTATTTCATGTATCTCTGCTAGAATATCAAACTTTTCATGATTATGGCATCCACACAGTAAGTATGCTTTTCCAATGACTTCGATTTCCGAGGGATGTGGAAACTTTCTCCGGTTTTTGTAAGCTGTATACCCACCAATTGCACAGCAACCGATTGCTGTGCAGCCAGCGAGTAATTTCAAATCAACTCCGATCATTTGTGCATTGTTGTTACCCTTTGTTTAATATGCGAGCATGAACAACAGTTTAAAAAAATTAATGAATGTGTGTTGAGAGCAAAACAATTGCTTGTATTATTGCCCGTTAAAAGAAATACTCAAGCATGAAGAATACAGGATTTCTGTTAGTCCTTGTGTTTATTCGTTGCAATTTAATTGCTCGACTAGCGGAGCATAGACTTTGCTTCGATGTCTTCGCGCATATATCCTTTTTTTTCCAAAAGTCTTGTTAAATTCGTATTAAAAATAGAATTGGTGGTGGTACAAAGTCCGTGCATTTTTTTGATAGTGTTGTTTTTCATTGTGGATTTTGTTATTTTCTTCCGAATCAAATAATTTATGGGGTTGACATTCTATGAAGCACTTGGCAGGTGGGACTTTAAAGGGAGCATTTTGATATTAAAGACGAATCATACACTTGCTATATATAATGCTCTTTTACAACATTTGGGACAAATGCCTAAGGAGATTGAAAAAAAAATCCCACCTGTTCTACAATAGTATTCAATGCTACAAAGTTAGTGTCAAAGCAGAAAGGCTTTGCAAAGATTTGAGCAATCTTGCAAAATACTTATTTACGGTATTTAGTTATCTCGGTCACTCAAAATTCCAATATTATTTTCTTACTTGATAAAAAATGTATTCGATAGATAATTTTGCAAAGTTAGTTTTTGTGGGAATTCAGAAAACTTACAATGGAAGAGCTAATTGAATGATTTAAACTGTTCATTATTGAGTATTAGTTCCAGCTTTTAACTTTTCCACTCACGACATAAAGTACCCTTGAATGCTCTGCTTGACTGATATCCGGACTAGGAATGACACAAATTAATCTTTTTATCTCAGGTAATATATCATATTCACAATTTGCAATGAGTAGCCGAAAATACTGCAAATTAAGTTAGATCCTAGAGAGGGACGCATATGGTTGAATAAATTGTTTCAAGCCGTAACAAATTTTTTCTCTACAACAGCTAAATTTAGTTAAAAATATGAAACTAGGCTATAATATTACGTTGCCGGCTTCACTAGACTACGTGGACTGCCGTTTTCGCTAAGTGCAACTAGCTGTGAGCAGAAATTTTTTCTAAATTTCCAATGCGATACACGCAGTGTTTTCTCTTATTCTCAATTAAAACATTACATCACCTTTACTCAAATTAAGTATGAACTTTTCCATTTAAGAAATACCCCTACATATTTTTGGAATAATTTAAAAAAATGTAGAGAGACACAACAACGTATGAACAATGTGCTATGCTATCTACATAATTTTCTTTTTCTCAATTTACCACTACTGAGGTATATTAGTTGCATCGATTGCGGCCTTTTTTTCGATGTTAAAAGAGCTTTAAGATGGTTTGCAAGGAAACGCAGCTGTTTGAAAATCAAATCCCCAAAATACGAAAAAGGGAATTATTGTCATGGATTTCAAGCTTATCGCCATCTTCGAAACGAGCCACCTCGATTGAATTTTCTGACTTAAAAGGTGGAGATATCCTAATAAATGCCTTTAAGAAGATATGGCCTGAGATAGCGACAACACGGGCTAAGTCCATGCAGCAACAACCTCAAGGGGAGGAAGATGTCAAACATAATTGGAGAATAGTTGAAAGTATTTTATCAGATGTAGGAATTCCACAGAGCTTTTTTGACAAATTTGCAATACAAGCAGGAAATTTTCGCGCTTGTTTTCAGGCTTTAGTGTTACTTTATTTTTTGTATACACTAGTTCAAAAGCATGAGTGTACGTTTTCTATATCTTTTCCTATTGATAAAAAATTAAGAGAGTTTATGTCAAGTAAGACTCCGTTGGAATGTCTCGTCAACGCAGGGAGTGTGAGCGTGCCACATTCCCCTCGGCAATTGCCGATTGAATCAAAATTTGTCGCACTCGGCGAAAAAAAGACAAATAAATCTAAAACAGCTGCGCCGATTAAGAAAAGAAATTATCTCTCACTCGCCAATGATATCCCGGGCAATCTTAGTCAAGTATTACCACAATCAAATACAGACATTCTTTCTGATTCCTACATAAACAGAGATAGTGCTTCTCAATTCACCCATAAGAAACTCGTGGCGGATACTGTTGATGTCCCTTTGGTTAAGAATAGTCGAGATGAGGAAAACATCTCTTGCCAAGCAATTGGCGGTATCTTCTCTACGAATGGAGAATTCAATCCAATTAATCAAAATTCTTACAACTTATCTGAAAGTAATCAGAAGATTCAGAGTTATTCAATTAAACTTAGTGATGTAAACAGTGCTGCTATTGACAATTATGCTAATCCTACTGCACAGGAGTGCTTGGGGGAGCGATTGGATAGTCAAGGAAAGTTCATCTTAAATGGAGAGACAACTACAGATGGTAAACCTGACTGCCGATTAAATTGTAATGAAGCATGCCAAACCGAGAGTGACATGGACGTTATAAATCTAGACGAAAGCTTGCTGTTCGAAAACAACATTATACACTGGGCAAATTCCTCTCAAAAAAGAAAAGGGGAAGAAGTAGTTGAACTGTTGCGTTTTCAAAACAAAAATTTGAGACTACAAATGAGGCAAATGAAAGAGGAGAGCAAACTTAGGACACGAAGTTTATTGAAGCAAATTGACGATCAGCAAGAAAACGCTACTCTGGAGAAAGCTCGCGTTACCGAGCAACATCAATTACTTCTTCTGAGGTTCAAACATTCGCACATGAGTGAAATTAGAGCATTGTATGCATGGGCCACAGAAAAAATGAGGCAGTTAGAAGAAGATTTTGGGATGGCTTTTGATTTGCGCCAATCAACTCAAAAAGCACTGTATAATTCTGTAATGACTACTCGTGAATTACAGGACGTAGACGATAAAAATATTTCTACACGAAACAACTTGCCTGAAAGAGTGGATCAAGTGAAACTGGAAATGATAAAAGGCGTAGTACAAATGAAATCGAAGCAAATTGAAGAATTAGAGGCAAAACTGAATCAATTTTCTGTTTCGCTTAATGAAGTGAAACAAGAGAGCGATTTAAAATGGAACTCGTGGTTACAATTGGGGACTATTAGAAAACTGGTGAAGGATCTGAAAGAACTTGACGGCTTCCCTCTAAATGAAAAAGGGGTCAACGGAGACTTGCATTGTCTAGCAATACAAAAGATTGAGCGAGAAATTAGCCTGCTCTTGAACGGAAAACAGCAGGAAAGCAAAGGAGTAACCCAATTAGAGAAACTCCTCGTAAAGACCGTAGTGGATATATCCAATCAATTGAAAATTGCACTGCTCCAATGTTCTCAGCAAAAATGTGCCAGTGCGCTGCAGCTACCATGCGAAAGCTGCAGTTTGAAAAACGAAATCTTCACCCCGGAAAGAGTAAAGGAGTTTGAATTGCAAGTAAAAATGGAAAATGAATTCAACCAAGTGAAAAATGAAAATATTCGCATTAATCGAATTAATGCATATTTGCGCCAAAAAGTAGGATATTTGGAGGCTTGGAATATGAAGCAGCAGGATCATCCCAAGGAAGTAACACTCACAGAAACTGAAAGCAGTGGATCAAAGAATAATTCTGTACTATCAATCAAAGAGCAAAAGGGAGAAAATGATTATGAAATCTTTGATGCCACTGACATTCCCCATTGGACTCCAAAGTTGCTCTTAAATTCTGAAAATGAGGAAATTGAGAGAGATTCACTTTTGCTATCAATTCTAGAAAACTTAGGAAAGCAAAATAATGAATTGAGTATAGAATCGAGCATTCAGCCAGCAGCGATGAATGGCGACTTGCTTTGTCATCAAAATCATTTGGTAAATTCATCAGAAATAGAAGGGGGGTTTTTAATTTCAAAAGAAACCAAGAAAATATTGACGCTACTACTATGGCAATTTCTTGGGGATGTGCATAGGTAAAAGCAATGGTTCAAATTTTCCCAATAACTGTAACAATTTCCTTTGTCAACCACATGTTGAAGCGAATAACCTTCTCTTACAGGTACAAAAAGCGTATTGAGATATGTTTTATGGAGCTACAACGCCTACAAAAAATCAGTCTTAACGCTACTTCGAGGGAATGCGCAATAATAGAAGTAAGTAAAAGACAATGTAAACAAATTCCATCGCATTGTAATAACTGTAGTAGTTGTATAAATTTATCATAGGAACATAAAGATTCCTTGACATATCTCAAAAGCGAATTCCTGCAACAGCTCTCCAGTGAAAGGCTAAAATGGAGAAAAGAAAAAGGGAAAACACGCATCAAAATAGAGGTACACAGCTCGTCTTTCTTCTACCATGTACTCGTATGATGCACTCAAATATCATGAAAAGCATATTTTCACAGGTATTGCAACAGAAATTAGAAGAAATGACTTCAGAATATGAAAAACAACAAATAGCAGTTTCTAAAACTGTACAGGCATGCTATGAATCCGATAGTAAAAAGTTCCATAATTTGTTGGTCAGCAACGTAGCTTTTATTACGAATAGAACTGGTAGATGACTGAACATGCAATATTGTTCTTTCCTCATCTACTTGTAGGAAGAAATACGCCAAGTAGATACAAAACTGAAAACTGCCATTGCCAGGGAAACGCTATACAAGGAACTCGCTAAGGTACGAATTTATCTATGGAATTGAAAACATTACCACGGAACGAGCTCAGTAGAAAACTCTACTGCTACGCTAATGCATCAAAATATAAGACATTTTTACTAGCGCATTTTTATCAAAACGTATTCACATTCTGAGCTTATAATTCCATACAATTTTATTATAAACTCTATTATTTGATAAAGTATTATGGGCACCACTTTGTTTGAATACCCACTAGCGATATATAAAAGTTACAGTAACGTAAGTTTTAACCTACACAGGTGTTAGCGTTAAAAACCCAAACTGCATCTTCATCGTATGATGAGGAAATCGAATCACTTTGGAATCAAATAGCTGGAGTAATGGAAACTGAAGCAGAAGATAATCAATACCCAGGAGAAGTGGATGTATGCATAAAAAAAAAGGATGCTCCATCGAACATTGAAGCTAGAATAACTAAAAAGGCTGCAAAATGTGCTATGAATGCACGCACTAATAAAATGCGAGAAGATACCAAGTCATTAGAACAGCTCAAAAATTCGGAAAAGATTTGCAGTAAAAAAAATGTGACTGGGGAATATACGGCAAAAGAAAAACCAAAGCTGCAAATTGATGAAAATAAAGCAATCAAGATTCTTCCCGCGTGTTTACGCGAGATTTCTGGCTATCATTTTAAATCAAAGAGCAATGACATCTACGACCAAATAGCACCGACTGAAACTTCTGATAATACGATCTGCAAATTCCTGCTAGCACAAGACTCGACTTCTCATACCAAATGGATTAATGTCCTAGATGAACTATGTATGGAAGCGCATTCTTCTTTGCGGGTACAACTTCAATTCAAACAGGAACAGGTATTTCACATACTTTCGTAGCATCGCTATTATCCTATTATAATTACCAGGATTTGATAAGACTTTTCTTTCTTATGATAGGTCTTGACATTACGAAAAGAAAATGAAGAACACGTGATGGAAGCGCAAATGGTAGTCAAGTTTGAAACGTTATTACATGTATTCATAATTTGGGCGGTTCGAAATTAAAAAAGTGATTGCGTATTTGGCTGCAGTACTCACAGAAGCTAGTAGAAATTGCCACGGTAGCCGAGACGCTTACAGAAAAAAACGAATCACTTCAGCAACAGGTAGGCTGCTACTATGGTAAAGAAATATCATAGAAATTCTATATTGTTGCTTTATGAAATTCCTTACCTTGCTTAATTACTTCAGCTAGAAAGTAGCATAAACCAGATTAAAATTAAGGCGCAGAAGGAATTGAAGTTGATTATCGGTCATAGGCAAGAAGAGGAAATTTGGAGGGTGAGAGAACTTACATTATTTTACTTCGCATGAGATAATACATGCTTTGTGAAAAAGCTTTACTTCAAAATTGCATCCAGAAAAAATACCTTGAGGTTTTGAGCACTTTGGAGGATATCCAAGTTCGAATAGACTTGATGGAGAAATATTATTCAAGTCATTGTAAATTTTGTCCAATCGTGGCTATGCTGACAAAAGGGGACCGTTTAGCAGAAGGTGTCCTTCAACAAACAATAGAAGGGAAAAAGTGTGAAACATCAGAAAAAAGTGAAAATGTGCAAGAAATTACTCTGTCTCCAAGCGTCTCTATTCATTGCAACTCTTACGTCACAAACAACGCAGACGTAGACACTTATACACACAAAGAGGAAGCAAGACAGCGTGACAACATGCCTTGGCAGCAGAAAGCAGTGCCTGGAAGTGGTGAATTTATTCAGAATGCCATTTCGTCTTCAACAAGGCATGGAAACAATGGAGCTGGATGGAATAGCACTAATATTAATAGCTCATCGAATGATAACAAAATTGTTTTACCAAACTGCAGCGAGGAGCAAGAACGAGAAAACACTGTGCGGCTGTATCACAATGAGAGTGGACTTACTCTTGCAAGTGCTTTGCATTCGACCGCGGACTCTTACATTCATTCATACTGTAAAACTGCGGACACAAATGTTGAGCCCTCAAAAGTGAACTATATAAAGACTCCTTTAAAAAAATTTATGATTCCACATAATGAAAAAACTGTCCAGCAAAATGCTTCTTTTCTATCGAACATGTTGTCTACAAATTGTAATCCCTTTGAGAAAAATAGCAACGCTGGAAAGGATACCGGGAAAAAAAAATCAAACTATCGCCACGACGAAATATGCGATGGAGTCATTTGTCAACTTTATTCGGACACAGGTAGTCATTTTGGATGCATTGAGGAGAATGAATCCTTTTGCAAAACGGACAAAACGTTAGGTATTACAAATAATTATAGAGGAGCTAATCTCTATCCAAACAAAGCAAATTGTTCTGCATTTACGGGCAAGATAAGCCGAGTTAATGAGAATACTCACATTCGTCCTAGCTTAGATGCACGAGAAACTAATGTTACTTCCGAAAAAAGAATCCAAAGGAAGGGGAAATTTGGTGGAGAAATTTGTTTTTGTGATGCAGTACACAACATTCCCACACATGATTCCAAAGGGTCTGAGTGCAATAATAGTTCCAATTCAGAAGTTAAAAATTGCTTTTTTTCACAACTATCGGATGCAAATGCAGCTAAAAGTGGTAATTCTGGCCCTTTACGTTTTCAAAGTAGCCACGAGGAATTCAGAGAGACACCAGGTTTTTGCCATCAACTGGATCAAAAATTAAAAAAGCAAGAGCGAAATGAAGCATACTTAAACTAGTTGCCTTTATCTACAGTCGTAAAGATGTTATGCCAACCACAATTACGTAACACTTTGTGCTACAAGCGTAGAAGAGCGTTATTTGCACTGATTGTTTTTTCCATTTTCTTGGTGCAAGGAGGTGCATATTTTACAAAGAAAATATTACGTCCTATTCGAAAAACGCCTACAACCCTTCAGCAGGGTTTTTATTTCAGAAAGAAATCAAAGATCAATGCCACATTCCACAATAACAACTTTCTTGCAAACTACCTAAACTTCATTTTAATGTGCGCTTGCATCATACAAGATTGTACATAAAGAGATGTAAAAAGATCATTTTCAAATCTTAAACTTTACTTAGTGCAGTTTCTAAGGATATACGTAGTGTCTGCACATATTTTCCTTTGAGGGCTAATACTCTTTTTGTTGGGCTCTAATCAAAGCCTTAAAACTACTCACTAAATATGTGAAAAAGCCGATAATATGAAATTCGAGTCTTTGATAACATAAGAAGTGCTTAAATTCCAAACAATGGGTTGCCTCGCTCCGTTGATTAGAATGAGCAGTCTGCTTAGAATGTAACGGTGCAGTAGAGGTAAAAATAGTATTCAACGGGAACTGTTATTGCTTGATATGTACATTCGTATACATTTCTAAAATGGGATACAATATAATCATTCAAGCTTAATAAATTTTGGTTACCAAAAGCATGAGATACAATATTACTAAATTCGTAACAGCAAATGCAACCATTTGACCAACTAGAAAACTTAATTGATTCGCGTGCGCGAATATGGGTTCGTAGTGTTTGCATAAATTTATTTGAATGGAAGAAGGTAAAGGTTTACTTTTTACAGACGCGATCACACTCTAAAAGGTAAAGATGGTTTTTATAAAAAGTACGGATAACGACTAATTAACAAAATCGAATGGAACTGCCTATTCATATTTTAGTTTCTGATCTACAAATTAGAATTGTCCTATAGAATGAAAATAATTCCAAATTATCTAGCTGAGTAGCTTACAATTAAACCAAAGAATATTTAGCACAGTGCCTATATCGACAGTGCAACTAAGCTTTTAACAATTGCTTTAATAATCAAAAAATTATTTGATTTTCTGTTATCAACACATACACACATATTTGGGAGGAAAGTGATGCTTATACTTTCCCATGAATTAGAGCGCCATGCTCTGGACCCTTCGTAATAGAATTCCAGGCACTCTACACGTGACTCGCTGATACATTTTCAGGCTTGGGAAATAATAAACTCAATCATTGAATGTCAGCACAATTCAACTATATTTCAACGAAAAATTCGGAATGTTGCTGCAAACCTAGTCATATTAATGCGCAAATCATTCCTGTTCAGGTGAAGGCTGCTTTAATTGGTCGCTTAAAGTGTACATGAATTCGCGCAGGTGAATCTGTTTCAGCAAAAATTGCTGAAACATGTTGATGTACGCGCGCGAGAGGATGTGGTGATTACCCTAAAAAATAATTTGCACATACGCTAAACACAGGCAGCGAGAAACTCGAGCTTTTGTAGGTATAAAGCTGTGGAAAGCTTCATTTCTAAAAAGTTAGAGCCGCAGGTACAGCTGGTGTATATTACTTTGCAGTTTGCAAATAGGTTTCTTGACACACGAATGGAATGAAGGTTTCGCTCCTCTTCAGATATCAGAAAGGGAGATCATCGCTTCCTATCTTTCCTGTCCTACACAGCAGAAACGGATAAGCCTTGCTGGTGCACACTCTTATTATTGCTCGAAATCTTCACAAGCTGATTGATTGCGTGTAAACAATGACTTCTTAACCTAGGCAATTTCTGGGCTTAAATCAGTTCAATGCATGTTTTACATTGGTTCCTTGTAAGGCAGTGCATAAGGTATTTTTTGGGAATGATGCAGTTCAACGTGACTATGCTGCATTTGTGTCTGCTGTTTATATTGTCTCTCACTGTATTTTAATACTTTCAAATGGGGAATGAATATTTCTTGCCCTTTTTTTCTCATTAGGACTTCCTCATTCTCTGAACATGCTCCCCGTGTTAATGAAAACTAGCATGTTAAATGCTATGTTTCTTTCTTATTCAAGTGGAGTGTAGGTCTTCCCGTAATTGTTAAAAAGACATTGGTGCTACCCCCACTCAGAGTATTCCGAAAAATTTAATTTAATTTTAGGTATCGCTTGCTGGTTCATCCATTGATTCTTTCGCTTATATTACTTCGTGCATTACGTGCTTTGTGATCGAATTGAACAGCTACACCACGTATCAACTGTGAAAAGAATGTTAAATATGCAGCTGAATCGCTGCTCAAAATGTATTTCTATCTTTAAAAGCATACTAACTGAATTTGAAAAATCCGTGTAATACGTATTACAACAATGTTGAGGAATAATTATTATGTAAACACTGCTAATAGAGATTCTTTCTATATGCAATTTGTAGCAGTTGAGCGGTGGAATTTTTTATGAATACAGTTTATCAAAGAGGCTCCTTTTTAAAAGAGAAAGGATCTTTTTTAGAATTTCGTTCCTCATACATTTGAAGCTACTTTACATATTTTTGAATCTAAAGCTGATGTATAGTGGCGTACTTTGCTTACATGCTGCTATATTGGATTATTTTTAATGAGATAGTGTGTGTAATTACAGGAAGCTGACCTTGAAAAGTGTATTTTTATTTGATGGTATTCAGACACGCTTTTGTGCACGTACCGTGCGAAATTTTATTTATCTGTAATATTAGGATCTGGGACTGTACTCAAGATGGAAGAGAAGCAGTGTCATATGATAACATCGAGCTCACAAGAAATGGAAAGCTGGAATATGCTTGAAATGGTTAGAAAATACGCAAATTTCAACAATTTCTTTTTTTTTGAAGTGATTCTCATTCTAAAAATTCACTGATTTTGTCTTCAATTAAAAAAAATTTATCTCAGGCTCCTCTACGATATTGGGCTCTTAATTATCTTGAGTCATTATCTTACCTGCCAAAGAAAAACTTTGCGTTCGCTGATGCCAATTTTATAAATACTCATTTTGCAAATGTGCCCTCCTTGCTATTATTAATTCTGCGCTGCCAATTGATCGACTTCTTGGATAAACTCGCAAGCGTATGCTCCCATTGGGCCACGTCCGATAATGGTGAAGCTCTAGGTATCCATCTCAAAAGAGTTATGCATGCTAAAACTTACATAGATATGCAACCATATTTTCTTATCTTCTGGCCCCTTCACGTGGCTTCCAAACTGCAGAAATTGGACTGGCAAGAAGTGTGTAATTGTCTGGATAAATTGAGAAACACTATGATAGTTCGTGAAATTGTATCACTTACGTCTGGTAATTCAAGGGCGTCGAATAATTCGATAAAAGAACTCATTGAAGAATGCTCTTCTTGCTTTCCAGAATGTGTGAACTGGATGGCACAAAGCAGTATTTTAAATTCTTTCTTATCCCCTGCTATGCCTACTACGCGTTTCCCATCGTTAGCTGTTTCCAGAATTTCTCGCTTATCGTTTCTTCATGTACAACGAGCTTGCCTGGTTGTTTTAGATTGTGTAATAATTTCGCAAGTGCAGATCTTTGATCAGAACAAATTTGATCGTTATCTCTGCCATTGGTGGCGAATATTGATGGCTACGACAACAAAACAACTTGAACCATATTATTGTGATGCTCTGCTACCCATATTTAAAAAATTAAGAATTGCCAGCAATCTCAGCGACACTACTAGTTCGCTGGATATCTTGGCCTATATTCGGAGTATAAATGTAAAGGAAATGGCTAATCAGATTGCATCTGTATCATTTGGAAAAATGTGCAATTTAGTTACTCAGCGACTGGAAAGCTATTATATTTTTTTTTCATCTAAAGCAGATAATGATGCTAAGATACAATTTACGTCGGAAGGAGATGGTTGCGATCTTTCTTCAAAGCGCCCAAAATGGAGTTCTGATGCTGAAAAAATGAAGAAAAATATTAGAACAAATACAGCTATTTCTGAAACGTTGGACAAAGGGAATCCTGCGGATATTACGGCTCTGAACAATAGAGAATCTAATGAGACAAAGCAGCATATTCATCAGAATATACCCGAGAATTGCGCGTCAGCACAACATGCTTCAAATAATTGTTCCCCTCTTTTCAATACTTTGTCTTGCCCCCAATCAACGAAATTGAATGTGAAATCCAATGGATTGAATAACAATTCTAGTGATTACCACTCATGTAATGAAATTCCTAGCGATCAAGACTTTTCAAAAATGTCCAGGGGGAAGAAATCAGGAAACGAGCCTACTGTTTGTTTGCCTTGGGAGTTTAATCATAAACATGTGAGTAAACCCCAATTGAAAGATGAAAAGTTACTTGCTTCAAAATCATATCTCTTTAGTGATTGCTCTTCCGACCTTGATCTTAATCCTTCAATGTGTCAGAGGGAAGAGAAAAATGCAACACACGAACTTTCAAGGATACAGTCACTCCAACTTGATAGATATCGAGAAACTGTTAGCAGTGTAAAACCTATTTTGATTACCCGCACACCAACGAAAAATTGTCGAGCTCATGATTTATCTTTGAAGCGTAAGCTTTCTGAGCAAAATAGCGTCTCACAAGGAAAAAGTAAGATAGAAGATGTTTATGCCAACAAGAAAGTTAAATCAAAAAGATCTGCGTTGGCCGATAGCCCCAATTCTATGGGTTCAGTTTGCAGTAGCTCGGGTTCCGTGAAATCAGCAACTGAATCTGCATGTAAACTTGCTGTCTCACCGCAGTTTCAGCTGTGTACTTCCGATAAGTTTGAGTCAGATAGACTTTCGAAGAATACCGACGATGAAAGACATGCAATTGAGTTGGCTTCTCTTTCGTGTGTGTTGACAGAACCGTCACATTTAAGGCAAGGATTCGCAGAAACCAACAAAATTTGTCAAACTGCTACGGTAGACCATCACGATAACTTGTTTTGCGAAATCACTACTACCTCTAGTTATGGAGATACATTTGATGTGAGCACAAAGTGCGAGGTAACCGCGGAAGAGCGAACTGATGGTGCTGGCTGTGTTGACAATGAAAGCGAAGGAAAGCTCTGCCTTACCCCTGCAATTACGGAGATGCCTGCGGAGTTTTATGACAGCAAGCTGGAAGACGATGATTTTTCGAAGCCTAGTATGCCTGGGGTGAGATTTGATACCGTGGGGCATAGATGGGTAGCAAGTTGGAGTTCTGGTGGTAGGCAAATTCAGAAATATTTCCCAAGTAGAAAGTTTGGGAATGCAAAAGCACGGTGTATGGCTATGCAAGCCCGTCAAGAGGCTATCTCCCTTGATGAAACCAGTACAAAAGATTGCGTACGGCGCAATAAGGACCAAAAAGTAGCAAAAGGAAAATTAGCTGTGTTATCAAACAACGGTAGTGACACCAATCAAGAAAATGAGCAGGACAACGACTGCTTTATCTCGCAAAAGGAGGACCTGCAATTAAAAATTGGGGATAACGGTTGCAACAATGCTATAAATTCAAGCTTTTCGTCGTCAACGCAGCGAACACTCTTCATATTAATCCCAGATGAATCCATTCTTCTCAGTGTTCCGGCTATAATCGAGCAAGTTCCAGTTAGTCACAGTGAAACTGCTAATCAGCTACCCCATGCTGCTGAAATTGTCACGCTCCCCCTCCTAGCTAATGAATCAATGCCGACTATTACTACCGTGAATGAGGAATTTATTCGTCACGCAACAGACATTGTTAAACATGCCAGTTTATCTTTCCCCCAAAAAAGTATGGTAAGTGGCAGAAATACTTTTCCATCAATGAAAGCGGAGCGCAAGGAATTAACTGCGCTGAATACTCCTCGAAACGAAAATCAGAGCAATATGCAGATAATGGATTTTAAATACAATTTTTTAGAATCCTCAGCTGTGGCATCGACAAACTGAGCGATAAAATGTTACCTCAGTTTAAATTAGCATCCAAGCGAGATTTCTTTGCGAATTTTTTCTTGCTGTTTAACTATGGATGTGTACAACCTAGAGCAAAGTGTGGTTTCCAATGATCCTCACAAAGCTCTCAGCATTTCGAAAACAAATTCATTGTATTATTTGCTACTTCAATAAATCCTCTTACAAAAGGGTAACTGTAGTATTTTCAGAAACATATAAAATTACTGTATGTATCCTCAATTGCCATTTTCAATAACTATAATAGTGTTTCATCTATACAGGGAATATGCTTATTATAATTGTTCAAATAAATTCCTCAGATGAGTTCTTTTTTTGTGTAACGGGTTAAATTTGGATCTCTTCATTTCTGAATTATCGTATAGCTACTCCCCTCTTTATGTGGTTATAGGGGTGAAAGAAAGAAACTTTCTTGCAATAGATAAGTGGAAAAATAAGCTCGTGCGTCCGAGTATGTATATTCTACGTTTTTTCGACGTTTACTTTCGAAACATGTGTTACCCTGGACGTTTAAACTTTTTTTTATAAATGTGAATCAGTGGTGGCATATGAGGTTCATCTAAGCTATCTTCTGTGCACGGCATTTTTACTGCAACTTTCTTTTGCGTCAATGCATAATTTGGTCATTATTTTTAAAGTATCTTAATTTCCCTTACATTTTGATGCTGTGACGTGTTTTATTAAGAATGTACATCATATTGTATATTACGGGATATTTTAAATGGAGTTACTCCAATTGCTCTATCTCCCCTAGGGCAATGGTTGTTCCTTTGCGTGGAGTAATGTATACTTTTTATCCCTGCTAAGTCGTTCAATAAGGCAGGTCTTTAGATTTTTTTCCTTTGCAGTTGGTATTCCTTTAAAGATGCCAGTTTATTCAAATTTGTTTCAATTTATTTTCTGTTTATGCTACGAATTAATTCGGCTACAGCTGAAGGCATATTCGTTGAAGTGGATCAGGTTTTTATGAGATCTTGCATTTCCGCTGAATTTTCACATGTTCCCTCTTTGGTGACTTCATTGATTTTTTTATTGTAGGAAGTACAATATTTTTTGGTACTTAGAACATCAAAAATGCTAGAATAATATGCCCGGAAACTTAAAATTGCAGAACGATTCAACGCTCTCAGTTTCTGTGTTGGAATAGATACAGTTTTCACCGTATAACTCAAGCTTCTATTACAAAAATCCCCAGTAATGGAACAATGAATGAAATAAGGGAACTTAACTCTTGCTAATCAGTTTTTCTATCACAATATTTACGCATATTATCATGAATCGTCATTGTTTGAATGCTAGTCTTTCATTCTATGCGCTGTTTTGCTGAAGATCTTTCAGCCACACGAAATGACTTGCTCGGTTTTCCATATACTCATCGACTGCTTAGCTTAATAATATATGGCTTGCTGTTTTTAAGAGAAAGTTGCACAATTACGCAGAACGGTTATCATACCTGTAGTATCAGCTAGTTGAATATTGATTCAGAGTGAGCTTAATGGAGCGAAAAATCAAAAATTTTGTAATTTTCCTATGATGTATATGCGTCTGAGACTTGTAATGGGTTTTACTGAGTTTATTATAATGTGGGGGGTGCTCATTTGTCGTAGAACTGGATTGACCAATGTTGCAATTGCATTAAACAAATTTAATTCAACCGATTATACCGCGAGTTGGGTAAAAGAAGCCTAATTTCGTTCTCTTACATAAGACAATAAAAAGAAAGGTGGCCATAACTAGCTTTACTTTTTCTTGATTCTGCTTTTTTGATTATTTAAGAGTGATGCCATCATTTAAATAATCAAATACAGGAAAAACTCATAAAAATACTCTAAATTAATACTAACGAGGTTGTTCCTCGCAATATTGTTTGAGATCAACAACAAAGTAGACCATCAAGCCAGATTTACGGATCTGGGGATGGCAAAGTCTCCCAGATATCTATTGATGTTATCTGCGTATTTGATGGAGTGAAGTTTAGAGATGGGAAATGTAATGGGCTTCCTTGAAGGGATTTCCAAATTTTCTTGTTTTCATTCTCGTGAAACTGGCAATTTTGTCTGAATGCAAGCGCATACCATTAGTGTAAAGTGATGCTAAGGTGGAGAAGGTAAAACCTCACTGGAACTGCCGTAATTTGAGCAAAAAAATTTTGTTGCAGACTAACTCTATAAAACCGTTTTGGTCAATAGCTTGCATTTCAGCAAAAAGTGGAGAAACAACAAAACTCAAGAACCCGACTTGAGACTGTGCAACTTCAAATAGCTTGTGTCGATCACAAAGGGGAGAAATTGCTACTCCTTTTGTGCGCTCTTCATCTCCCTAGGTGCAATAGATTGTCGCACATTATTGCAAAATTTTTGAAACAGCGACTGGCACTGGTGAACTTTATTAACGCGTATCACTACCATAAACAATGAACTTCTGACAGCTACCTGTTCAAAAAATTCTTCCACTAATCGTGTGCACCATTTCGAGTGCTCATCCCATTCGGTTACGCAATGAGACAAATCTGCCGTTTTTATTACCATTTGAAGGGTAAGCCACAAATCATCCTTACAGGTAAAGTTTAGCTTGTTCGATATACGACGCACCTATACAAAACAACGGTGCTAAGCGGAAGTGACCGATTATATTTTTTCTGCTAGCTACATATCGCTTTTTCCGTGATGAATTTTACATACGGTTACAAGCACATAAATTATCAGATGCAAATTATTACGAAAAATGCTGAAAATCTTAACCCGAAACAATGATAGTTTGTCAAAATGGGCTGACATATCCGTCGCTAGAATGAGTTTAATGACTCGGGACCTGACTAAATGAAACGCCTGAGAGTGTTAAAGCATTACATATGTGAGAGCTATTGATACTGAAGGCTCATGGTAATGAGCATGCTACTTGCTCATCACAAAGGAGCATGCTTGAAATGCGTTAGTTTAACTTAAATTTACAAAAATGCTTACGCTTATTGGTAGATTTTTGAATAAATTACAACCGTGTAATTTCATAAATCGAAAGGTGAGAGAGGAATGAAAATTCTCCAGAACAGCGATATCATTATATACAATTGCAAGCGGTTCCATACTATTTACAAAAAAAGAATTGTTGCGACCTGGGTGCCCAACATCATGGCACAGACCTGACAGTATTGCTATGAAATATTCCATGGTGTCCATGTGATCAAACATGTTCAATTTGCATATCAAGCAGTGCATTTTTTGAGCAACCTGAATTAGAAAAATGATAGGGATTAAATTGAATTATTAAAAACAGAAGCATTCACATCACGTTATTTACCATTGTTGCATGCGTGCTGTTATGGTATCGCACAGGTTTGTAATGCTCCTCTACGGTCGCAAGGAATCTTTTAAGTATTTGGCTTGAAATTCCTAAATCTTTTGCCGTTTTATTCAAGAGAATTAGTCCGCTTGTCACTAGCGGAAATCGAGTGTCTTGCGCAAATTGTAAGCAATTGAATTGCCATTCATTCATACGAATACCCATATCATTAAGCCACTGCAGTGTTTGTCAGAAAACACATGGAATAGTAGCAGAATAATGCCGTTAGTGAAAAAGATTATTTTTTGTTTTGATATTACAAAAGCGCGATTTGATGACACTCTACTATGCAGGTGTGCGTATTGGCAAACCCCACTCCTATCAAAATTAGCAGTGATGACAAACCTCGTAAGAAAGTTGTGACGTGTATTCAAACGATTCTGTGATGAATGGAGATTCAATTCCTGTTGTAGTTAGCTTTTTTGTCGTTTTGTTTCCCGCTAAATCAGAGGCATGAGGGGCAGAAGTACTCGCCGGCTGTATGTCGGAATTGCCCACTGACATGTAGGCTTGCTCACGTTCGGGTAAAACGAAAGATTTGGGATGCAAGCCAGCATTCAAGTAGGCAGAAATAATATCTTCATGCTGAGTAAGGCAAATATAATCGATTATTACTATAATAGAACGGAAATTTTTTGTAAAAATGCATCTGTTTGTTCGTATGCTAAACTTCTACCCACAAGAGAATTATTTTAGCTTTTTTCAATCTTGTGTGTTGAGCTTGCCTGAGTTACGTCCAAGTTTTCGAAGTTTACCGTATACAAATTTTTTGAATTACACAATGTTGTGTGGCATTTTTCTATGATATCTGCGCAATAGAGGGACTTGCTTTGAATAGAAGCAATATCTTCATTCTTCACTATATATTTAAGGGAATGTTGCGCCTTTGAACAATGAGATTCACGTTAGGTGTATCTAGGAGAGAACCCGTTCTAAGTTATGCTGTACAAAGTTCATATCTCTATGCTAACTTGTTTCAGTAAATCAAGCAATTGCTCAACGGGTGTAGCTGCTGTTGGTGGAGTTTCCTTGCCTTTGACGTACTGCCATAATTGTGCATTTTCCTTTTTGCTTCTCTTGGATAACAAATTATGAAACGCATGCGACGCAGTTATACCCATTTCGGAATAAGCAGGTAAATCATTACTATAGAAATGTTAAAATAAGGTATGTAGCAGTATCTACCTTACCAGCCATTCGTAAAAATATTCCCGAGTTTGTGTCTCTACTGCATATCTTCCAAGATATAGGACGGAGCATAGCAGCATAAACGACAGTACTCGCAAAATTCTGTTATGAGCAAGCACACAAGAAGTTGCTCTTGCTTTTAGTAAAAAATTTCATATTTCTTTTGGCAAATTGTAACCTTGAGCATAGTATAGAGATATTTCAGTATATTGAACTCACACAAATGCAAAAGGGACATATTTGGAATATAGTATGCCCTTGGTTATAATTGCTGTGCAATAAAAGAGAATGAAAGCCAAGTGTAACCACCAAGAATGCTTCGTTCTGAACATTGAAGCAAAATTAGGAAATAAACATTTGAAAACATATTGAATGCTTCACAAGTGTATTTTATGCAGGCAGAAAAAAGCATTAGTGGAGTAATGACGAACCTCGACGGAAGAATTACATCAACAATTACCAGTGGAAGAATTCCATATACAAAAGTTAACGCAACTAGCGCTTCTAACGAGGCAGTCAAGCCAGGAAGATACGCAGGATTGCTAAGATTTATAGTGTAATCATCGTGAAGTAAGGTAACGAACAGAATAGTATATGCTCCCCAAGTTGACACTATCTAGAGACAGAAAACACAAAGTGTTTATAAGAAACTGCCAAATATCAGTAAGGTATCGGCAGAGACTGCAATCTAAGACGATCCCTATTCAGCTCTTAAGCGCAGATCTGCTTAAAATTGCTTACCAAGCCTAAACCGAGATATGTAATAATTTCCGTGTAACTTGCAAGGACTTGAACATACTCCGTAGCAATAAAAGTGATCAAAATCAGCACAGTTATTACTTCGGAGCTGTGAAATGTAATACCTGGAAGATTACTGTCACTCCATGCATCTACAAAAAGCACCAGAAATTTGAGATAGTTTAGTGCAAATACCATGATGAGCAGCGGTCATTGTAATCTTCACTCATACTCCCGCTTATATAACAGAGCTGCTATAACTACACAGTAATTCAGAAAACAGAAGGTCGACGCTCCCTTAGATACCTCGATGCCGAAGCGACCATCCCATCATTGGCCATAGCCCAATGGTAAGTACTAGAAAAACAAAACTGATTGCTTTCAGCCTTGCAATCAGCCAAACGTTAATATTGTGAGCAAAAAGTGATTCAAGCTGTGCATTCTTGAACATCAGCGGAAATCTGCATAGCAGATATTCATGCGGTTTACATTCCCAATCTTCCATAGATGAGATTGGCAGAGCAGGAAACTTGATCCCCCTAGCACCATTTTGTTGAAGTTCAGCGGATGTTCGAAATTGCATACTTGGCTGGAAATGCTTAAATAAATTCCGCAAAAAGGCTTGTTTCATTGATAGAAAAGGCGCAGATTGATTATCACCATGGGACAAATCATTTCGAGTAATGCTGCTTTCAAAATGCCCAAAAGCATCTTTAATACTTTCATGTTTTTCATTTTTATCCTTGCTTGGAAATTGTGACAATGACCCTTTCTCATCATTCATACTTTGCTGTTTCAATGATAGTTTTTGTTCTTTCATTTCATGCTCCATTGATTTTCATGCTCTTGTAGTGATAATCAACTCGTATAGGTATCTGTCCCTATTTTCCCGTTCTAGGGATGAAAACTTCCTATGAACTGATTTTCGTATAAATGATATCAGTTCGATGTAAATTCGATAAATATAGCAAATCAGTTCTGATTCTAAAAAAAGAAGCTTGAGTTTAAGGAAATATCAACTGAAGGAAGAAAGAATTTCGTGAAGTTACTAAACTTATAGTAATACTTCCTTCATGGGTCTCATAGGCTTCAGCAGCTTTCATCACAAATAAAATAGAAAAAGATATCGAAAATATAGACCTAAAACTAAGTTTGAAAATGTAATTTTTGTGAGCATTCCAGAAACTGTAGTGCCTGTGAATACGGATTTCTGCTTTTCATGTTTCAACTTTATGTAGAATTAGTTTTCGATAAACTTGAGCGGTAGCATTACTTTAGTTCGCAATTAGAGTAGAAACGGCAGCATCCAAATGCTTGATATTGCAAACTAAAGGAAATTAGTTAGAAGCATACTGTGTGCAAATGTAGAGAACTTAAAGAATTTTTTATTTCATGATGCGTATTTTATTTCGTTTTTTGAAATTTCGCCAAGATCATGCTGCTATCGGATATGCGGCAGCGGCGCAATTCTTACTTCTGCATGCAGCTACAGCATCGGAGCAATTCACATTCTGACTAACTAGTTCGTACGTCGACACTACTTCCTAACAGTCCTTCAAGCTCTTCTGAGCAGGTATAGCTTATGTCGTACCTGCAAAAAACAGCACATCTTATATTTGCTGGAATCTTCTAGTGAGCGAATGATTTAACAAGACTTGAGTGTACATTTTAAAATTTGAAAGAGTAACCTTACCTGAAATTAGGTAATATGTCGTTTACATTTTTTGGTTGATTAAAACATTTTACGTTGCTATCGCTTTGCTACTGATTGATTCATTTCGTGCTGTTTACCCTAAAGTGTACCTCTTCCGCAAAATTCAAATTTAGGCAGCAAGGATGTCATCCAAAGATCAATGTTTGCAAGCGATATTATTTTGCATGTACTAAAGAGAGTGACGACTGCATAGTTATTGCTCTTTGGAGTAATCGGCAAAGCCAAAATATTCTTAAGCTTCAAAGTCTATAGCGTATAGACAAAATGACTTTGAAGAATATTCGATATCATGGAAAATGACTCGTTTGGAAACTATTTCCACACTTGTGGTTTAGCCAAATACTAGGAAAATTTTTAAATCTCCTTACTCTATCATACTTAAAACAATTCACAAAGTTAATGGGATGTATTTATCATGGCTAAGTAGGTCTCTGCCCAGACAACCAACAGAGCAACCTTTCTCGCGACTCTAAAAATTCGCTTTCTTCCATACCTTCACTGATAAACCTACAAGCAGAGGGATTTATTGCATTTTTTGAGGGAATAGAAAGTTTTATATGTGTTATTTTTCTTACCAATGCACAAATGCTCGCTTAGCATACAATTTATCAAATTTAGCAACAGTAGATAACAGGTTTTTTGAAATTGCAGAAGAATTGAAAAGATACAATGCACTCTGTGCATTGTATCTTTTCAAACTCTTGGAGATTGTATTAGGATAATTCTCCATCGCTGCTACAGCTGTATATTCCAAGTTTCCCAAACCGCTACAATGAGATCGTACAGCTTGTAATGCTGAATTGATTTTTCCAAAATCAAATGTACCTCTGCAAAATAAAGCCAATGGAATTAAGTTGTTGCAGCAATTAAAATTGGTCAAAAAATCTTATTTCCCAAACCTGTACAATAAAAACGCTGTATCGGTGCTCGCATTTTCCATTTTGCATTTCAAAAAGTAGCGATGTGGCTCGAGAAGCTGCAGTGTACAGTTTCGAATAAAAAGAGGCGCGTTGGGAAGACTCGGCAATTGCAGTAAAGGAGGAATACAAGAACACGTCAAAAGCTGATGTAAAAATGTTGAGTTGAAATGCTTTCTGATGTTTTCTAAATTAAAGTCTTTTGTTCTGCCAAAGCGCATGGCGGAGGTGAGGGTAGAAAATGCCTGAAAGACATAAGAAAATGCGGGTGAGGATATTTCCGCACATTGAGGTCCCTCTTTCTTTCGTGTACAAAAAGAAAAGAGGATGGCGTCAGTTTTAATAAGCTACACAGACTCGCCTGTCCAATACACTCGTTTGTATCATGAATATCTGCTGCCTTCCCAAAAGATCTACTGCATATTTCATGTAAAGCTTCATTGTCTTGCAGTATGAGGATGTCTTCATCCGTGAAATACTTAGTCGACAAAATTGCGTTGTACAATCCAACAACTACTGCCGACTCCTGGGATTGTTAACCAAAGAAACTTTTACCACAAAGAAGATGTTGCAGTTCATCTAATTAAAGCATGTGCAACGAATTTTGCAAGGTAAACAATACATGCAAACTTAAGCTGATATACTTTTGGTGCAGGCCACAATGCTGTGCTGAGACGAGATAGTTGCCCATACTCAGAGGACAGCTCCTCATGTATAAGAGCTCCTAGCCCACTGCCTGTCCCACCATTTTTTGCACTTGAAATCGCAAAGCCTTGCAAACTGTCGCATTTCTCTGCTAGTTTTCGGATTTCTTCCAACAATGGCAACAAAATAGTTTTTCTGGAGTAATAGTATCCTCTTGAATATAAATTTGCTGCATCACCTTGCCCTCCTAAAAATGATGAAGATGGAAATACCGTTTTTATTGTACTCTGCCGCAGTTCGTCTAGCGTAGTTTGGTCTAGATCTATGAAAAGAGCCCTGGGAACCTGATTTAATATAATAACCAGTCATTCCATGTAATTTCATTACTCGGCCATTTACTCTAACGTGCTTCTTCCATTTTACAATTAAAGTGCTTTAAACACCTACATACAAATCGGAACCCAGTTGTTCAAAAAAAACCTCCGGAAACTCGCTGAACTCGGTTTCTTCTTCTTTCTGCCCATTATTGCCAATTTTGTGCTCAACTTGGAGATATTCCCTATTTATACGATAAAAATGCAAGTTTGTGGATTTGTATTTGATGGATTTGCTTATGGAAATTGTTTAGTTCTATCTTTGTGGTTATTTATGATATCTTACCAGCATTTCTTCCCAATTCTGTTTCCTGCTTGCCCTACGTGTAAACTTATTATCTCTTTCATCACTGCGTGCAAGTTGCTTTTTTTTTGCCGGCTGTGTTGTCGGACATAGGCTTCCTGACTATTTTGCGTTTCACAAATTATAGGATGCTCTCAACAAAAATGCTTTATTCATTCAGCGCTTCGATATTCATTTACCCCATACATTTGAACTACGCACTAAAGTAGTGTTGCTTCTTGCCGTTCCTATTTATTCTTTTGAATTAGTAATTCTAACTTTCTGAATTGATATGCGCTTATCAGCTACTCTGAAAATATTCGTATTACATCAAATTGCTAAAGAATGATTTTATTCTCAGGTAAAATGACACAACTAAGCCACTCAGTATCCTCAATATAGCTACTTCAAACGAAATTATGACACCTTTTCTCATTAATGGGTAGAAAAGTGACAAATCAAGAAAATGGGTGCAAATCTTTATAAAGAGTATTTCTTGTGACCATGCTATTAAAAGATTTCTGCGCAGAAGTAAACCAAGTTCTACTAAAAGAGAGGCTCTCTATTTTGGAATTCAGCTCGGAGCCATCATCAAATATGCAAATAAAATCATTGCGGAATCGATCATAGGAGGGTCAAAAGCCAAATCACGAAGTCCATAACGTAGCTTCGCATCATTCCAAAATATTTTGAAGTAAAATCCAGAATCGGAAAAAAATATGCGGAAGCTGATAATGTATTTCTTAAAGAAATTCAATATCAGCTTTAATTCTCTTAAAAACTTAATGTAGCATTGTATTAATCAATGCATAGCAATTTCTCTAACAAGCATTCTTAGTCACTTGAATCTCCTTGGCGTATCTCTACAAAAACAATGAGACTTATTTCATTCTATCATCTTTGCTCAAAAATTTATACTTAGCAAAATTATACAAAAGCATCTAAATTTTTTATGAAAAAGTATGAGGAGCATTACATGCTCTACCTAGTAAACTGTAGCTGATATATATTCAAATGCAGCTGCTAGTAAACTGCCTTAAACCCAACGCTTCTTTAAGTTAACTTATGGCTAATATATCTTTAACAAGGAAACGTTAAGAAAAAACGACTCTTCCATTGTAAGCGATAATATCGTTTTTATGGAATGAAAGTGCACAAAATGCAGTTTTGCTTAGTATTACTGCGAAAATGAAATTAAGAAAACTTCTCAGTAGCATCCCAAGGATATCATATCCAACGAAACTTTTGTGCAACGAGGAGAATTAAGGCTAAACAGGCTAAGGCTTTGAAAATATAAGTCATGCTTTTTTTCCTGAGTTACTTAGATATACAAAGGTTTCTTTTTTTCAATTTCTTTAGTACGGAGTGTTTTTCGCTCTATAACTATGTGAATGTATACAATATGACATAATTCGCAGCGAGTAACACAAATAAAAATGTACCCAAATAAATTATTACATAGAACAAGATAACTCGCAAAATCATGGCGCAGAATGTGTTCAATTCTAGAAAGAGTCAAATTGTAAAAAGGCCACGTCTGCAGTCTGTGGCAGCGATATTATAGTATGCAGCCGCTTCCTCACTAATACTTAACTTTAAAATTAGTACATATTTTTTATTATCACTTCTATTGTAATCATAATTTTTTTATATACACAATTATTTTTCTGAATTAAAATAAACCAGCAACAAATACTTCTTCCAGACATATATGCGAATTGAAATTAGAGCAACGAGCCGTGCATACTCGCAGTAATCGGGCATATCGTACTCTCCACCATTGCTTTTCCCATGATTGAGATGCACATATTTACATCTTAGCGGAGAGAAATAAAAAAAATGTTTAAATTATATTTACCCACTTTTTCACGCAAGGTAGATAAATGAAGAAGTGTACAATTTTTTTTTCTTTATTAATTTTCACAGGCAGTAATAGTTAGCCAAGATTAGAGAATGCTTTTCGTTTAAAGAATTATATAAAATGCTTTTCTCGTTTACTGAGTATAAGTGATCTTTTTAAACATTGTATTGTTTAAAAGAGTATAAGAGTATAATTAATCGGAGTAATAAAATAACGAATGGCAGAGCGTGGTTTATTCTAATAAAAAAAATAACAGAAAACTTAAATTCATGCAATCTCTGCACTGGGAAGACCATACTTACCAACTGTCTATTACAGTGTTACTGCTTTATAGTGGATCAATAAATTGAACAATTTTTGCAAAATTTAAAATAAATCAAAGAAAAACAATTTTATTTTTATTTACAATGAAAATACAATTCCAAACTGGAAAACCAAACAGATTTTTGTTTGCATATGAATTGATATATATTCTATCCACATTTTATTGCTTGATTATGCTTACATATAGTTGCTAATCTTTTTCAAAGTTTAACCTGATATTATTTAGCAGCATAAAACATAAATAAGGGAAATTAACATGAGTACATCAAAGATATTTTTTAAAGGATACTCTGTAGAAGCTTACTAATTTTTCGGTGATGATCAAATCTACCAAAGAATAATGTTCCAATTACTCACTAAGAAATGTAAAACGCATTGTTTAAGCAAGGGTTTTATTTCGTTCACTCATTACTTTTTGGACCTGTCAAAATAGAATGATAAACTACTTGCAAACTTTATCTTCAGGCTAAATTGCTTATGTTTTATTAGTAATATAATTTACTTTTTTTTACATTAATAATTTGCCAAATAATTATTTGACTTGACTTATTCAATGCTTTTTCTTATATTCGTAGCACTGTGGTACTATTAAGTAATTGTTTGAGGCTTCGGGCTTTATCAGAATATGTAATCTATCGCCCAGCACCATATTTTAAACCGCATGTGCCCCAGAGCCCACAAGTAGTAACTAGTGCTTCAAAACGTCATGTTCAGGTAATTAAGTTCCTTATTGCGCTACTTTACAGCCATACATCCCTTAAACCAATTTATACAATTTTTATTATAATTAAAGCTACAGGAAAGCAAATGAATTATATTTTTGGTTTGCTGTTGTCTTATTGTGCTAATTATGTAGAAATAACTACTATTAATAAACCGTGGTAAAATAAAATCCCATGCAAACTACAAAGCCAGAACACTGCAAGTAGGGTTTTAATCAAATTACTCATCTGATGTGATCATTGTTTTAGTGAATCAAGAAGCTTACGTATTGCTAGGACAGAAAGTATTTATATTTAGTTTATCAAATATGATTTGTAAATAATTATGACAATCCTATTTTTACTCGTATTATTCTTATCCTTCGAAACATAAATGTAGGAATTTTATAATTTTTTCTGCTACTTTTTATAATACGAGCTGAAGTATAGATGTGTAAATTATTGAATCTTTCCCCTATTGTAATAGAAATTATATTCTTTTAAAGTGATAGATGATGTGAACTTGGCGTTTATTCTACGTTGCTCAGATTAAAATCACTCATGTTCTGACAGTCGTGTTTTATAGACTTTGGATGATTATAGTTCTTTTATGCGATAGGACATTGAAGAGTTTATCTCTATTTAGTTAGTAAGGAAGGAGTTTTCTCAACTTTTCTAGTGAAACATAAACTTACTTTACGCTATTAATTACTGTCTGCGGAAATAAGTAGGGTAAAAAGAAAAGTCATTCATTCCTTCATTCATCTATGCTGCAAGAAAAGAACAAAAGAAATAATCTAAACCTCTAAGCTAATGCTACTACTACTACAACTACATTCCCCTCTTCAAGGGTGTAAACTAAGTGCAACTTGATTGCGGGGGAAACATCGGGGAAAGTAGGGTATCTTCGGTTGCTGCGACGCTGTGCGGCTCCATGTTCCTGAATCGTTCCATATGTGCATTACTATATCCACCCCCATATCCTTGGATAAAACTGCGGGCTGTTAACATATCTAGTTTAGAAGAAATGACTCTGCACTAAAATAAAAGGTACACATGATAAAGGTAAACTAATTACAATGTAATAAAATAATGAAATACAGTGGGTGTTCCACACTGCCGCGGTACAGCTGTTACAGATGACGTTGACCATAGCAATTCACTTCTGCGAGTAAATTTGATTCTGTGAATAAGAGATCATTTCTATAGCATTGGTTGCTTAATCCATGAAGCAGAATATTTCTTCAATCTTTTAATAATAGCTAGTAGACACTAGACTTTATTTTTTTTGACATTAGATCGGCACTAAGAGGAGATGCGAGGATATTCTGTACCTGTTAGACCTTTTGATTGACTATTGCACAATTGGAGATGAAAAAGAGAAACCCATTTTACAAAAATGTTCAGCTGGGACAGCCAATGTGATATAGCCGTTTGATTCGGTAAGCTAAAATATTTAATAAGTTGCTCCCGCTTTTCTTCTGCTTTGTTAGAAGGCCCACAATTCAGAAAATGAGTATATCCAGGCTTCATAATTAAGTAAAGTAAACAATTATCCCTATTGAAGTAATAAAGCTATTCAAAAACGAGTACACCAACTGGCATATGCATATCCAGGCTTCATAATTAAGTAAAGTAAACAATTATCCCTATTGAAATAATAAAGCTATTCAAAAACGAGTACACCAACTGGCATATGCATATCCAGGTTTCATAATTAAGTAAAGTAAATAATTATCCCTATTGAAATAATAAAAGCCATTCAAAAACAAATTCATTAGACGTAGTAATAGTCTCGGATTGGCGAATCCAAATGCTTCATTAACCATTGGATTGCAACCAAGGTTCTTTTACGGGTAGTATGGCGTTAAAGTGGCTTAGTGAGCACTCAGAGAAAGTGCATCACTGAACTTCCTCGCTAACGGTAGTATAATGGTTTTTCAAATTTAAGACAATCGTTATATGCTTAAAAAGATAATAGGTACTGCACTAAAACATGTAAGAACAAATGCTGTTTAGTGTCGATTTGAACGGGTAGAAGAGGCGACCTCGGCCCTGCCCCTACCTTAATCGTAATTGAATTGTAGCGGAGAATACACGGCTTGTTAAGAATAGAATCAAACAGTAAATATCCTTGAATATGATTTGAATGTTTATTTATTGCTATCTACAAATTTCCACGAGAAATTTCACCCTTCCTGCTGTGAGAAAGCACTCACGCGTTTTTTTGACCAATGGCTAGAATAGAATGATTGGAATGGCATTTTACATCCACCATCTGGTAAGCAGGGTGGGCACCAAAGGCATTAAATTTTTTTTCTGTTGTGCGCGGAATATTGCATTTCCCCTTTTTCAACATTTGCGATTTGCTCGTGGCTTTTTGGTGTACAAAGGAGATCATGTTGACGTATCGCCGTTCTTGCAAATTTCTTCTCCAAAAACACTTCTTCTATCCATCCCTGAACATTCTTCTTTTTCTTCTTCGCCTCTGTCTTGCTTGAAATGAAAGTAAAAGGTTTACCCTTGAGCAGAAAAGGATGAACTTTACTACTGCTTCTCGTGTGAATTGAAATATTGGACGCTGCTCAGCAATTTTTGACTCCAGGGACAGAAGTCCCTTCGTTTCTGGAGTTTTATTCGTTCCTACTTTTTCTCTATTGTCTGTACAGTTACAACTAAACGACATTTTCTTTTGGAATCTGCAATATTTCTATGCTCTCAGTAGTTAGCGTATGGTCCTCCGTGAATCCTTTGGTTTCTCGAAAACATATAAGCATTCTCCGAGCGTAGGCAGTGTTGGGATTTTATTTATATTTTGAAGACTCTTGACATCTTGCAAGGACGATTTTGCAATTGCTTTCGTTTTCTTTTTTAATCAAAGTTTGAATTGCCCTGCTTCTAAGTTGCAGCCATGTCACTGGTATGCGCCATTAGCGGCTCTCTCCCAGAAGAGCCGGTCCTTTCAAAAACTGGCTATGTTTTTGAGCGTCGCCTTATCGAAAAGCACATTGATGCGAATGGAAAATGCCCCGTAACTGGAATTGATCTTGACAAAGTAGATCTCCACTCTATCAATGGTAAGAATTTGTTTAAGACGCTTGATACTGTACTGTGTAAACTAGGTTAAATGTTATGTGGATGAATAATTATATAGTATTCAAATTCGAAACATTTTTCAATCCCAATGGATGGACAAAACAAAATATGTTAGTCTTGAAAGATGCGGCTTCCAGAATGCATTTTGATGTCCGTTTTCTTCAGTCGTGTGAATCTCCAAGAAAATACGCATAAAATCTTTTTCTATTCTCTTCTCTGCCCTTTCTATCGGCCAATTTAAAATTTATGAAAGAAGCTATCATAAAATATATATGAAAGGGGAGGACGAAACGTTTTTTGTGTTGTGGAATCTTGCCTATTTGTGAGCACAATTTCTTTGTTATACATTCGTTTCTATACATTTTTTTCCTATCATTTCTTAGTCTTAAATTTTTTTGCCATCGTATGTAAAGGCACACATGAATGGACGCATCACGCGTTGTATGTATACTCCTGAGTCTATCCTATCGCACATTGAGATGTTTCTTAATTCAAAATATGGGCATATGCACAGTATTTTTCGTTATGAAGTTGATCCTAAGCCATTCCTCTCGTCAAAATGATTTACATCGTCCAATAAAATCCATTCATACTTTAATTTTACTCTTGTGCAGTACCCAAGACCGTTAAACCACGGCCACTCACGGCTTCTTCTATCCCTGGACTCTTATCCCTGTTTCAGAGTGAATGGGATTCTATTATGACTGAAACATTTCAGCTTCGTACGCAATTGGAAACGGTAGGACTGCACATTTATCCATCAAAATGCAGCATCAGCCATTTTTTTAATAATTCTCTCTTATTTTTTAATTTTATTCTGTGGTAGTATTAAGTGATGGTATGTACAAAAAATAAAAGTGAGAGCTCCTACAGAGAAATTGCTGCGTGAAGTATGGCTACAAGAAGTGGATAGTATTTATATCTGCTTCATTCTTCTTCATACTAAGAGTGGTATGTCTCGACCTTAGTCGACAGATAGCGCGTCATAACTTTTCCTTATTTATTAAAACTATATTATTCTTTGGATACGTTGATCGATCTCTCGTTAAATATATCCCTCTTTTGATTTTTCATATAGCTTCATTGTATACGTAATCCATTGTCAAACGAAGCACATTTGAGGGTGTTTAAACAATTTTTTTTCCTCAGGTGAGAAATCAGCTTAGTCACAGTTTATATCAGCATGATGCAGCTACACGAGTGATTGCACGCTTATTACGAGAACGAGATGCAGCCAATCAACAGATTAATGATTTACAAAAGCAGTTGGCTACTGCCAAGACGACGGAGAGCGGTGAAGAAGAAATCGGTGAGTACACGCTGGCGTGATGCTCCAATTTTTTTTTTTCCAGAGAAAGATTAGTAGGAATACGATAAAAACGAAGATGAGAGAAGTACTAGTACTAACACGATGCTGCATGAGATTTTTGGCTAAGACATAGCTCTTGTTAAGCTTTTTTGGGGAGGCTAATGAGTGAAAGTGATACTTTTAGAAAATCAATCTCTAGGCTTCCATGAGGGGTGTATCTTTGCTGCGAGGAGAGGAGATCGCATGGCCTCCTGTGTGGACTATACGTATTTTTTTCATCTTCTCGAAGCCGTTTTCGAGACCGGTGACTGGCCGCTCTGTTTTTCTCGTAGTGTCCACTCTCAATGAGATTTTCTTTTTTATATATTACTGACTTTTCTATCCTCAAACTCTGTCATTTTATACTTTTACGGGGAACACTGCTGTAACTCAACACTGGAGTCTATGGGTGGTAATCTTAAAGGTTTTCATTGGATGAAGAAGATCCTGTTTTTGGAGTTATATAGGGCAATAGTGGGGGTCTTCAATTCTGCTAAAATTTGATTTTTATTCTTCATGGAATCCACCTCTGCTCAGAGTATCTCTTTTCTTCTAGGCTATGCTATTTCAAAGTGGAGAGTCTTGGTTTTATATTTTTCTCTAGTTTTTGAGAAGCCACCCTGTATTTTTTGTTCACTGTGTGTTTCATCTGTATGCAAGAGGTTCTAATGGGGAGAGATATGGAACTCTTTTTAACTCTTCACCACACATTCTTTTGTGGAATTATCTACTTTGTAATAACAGGAATCAGTGAAACCTTGATGAATGAAATGCTAGAATTAGCACAAACGCTGCTGGTCTCTCGACGAAAACGGCAGATCCAAGCTTTGACCACTGTGGATCAAATTAAGTAAGAAAAACAGTATATTTTGCTATTCTCCACACTTTTTAAGAGAGGGGAGTATTCTCTCTCTTTATCACCCAACCGATATGAAGAGGGTTAAAACGACGAGATCCCATGAGAGTGATAGAGGCTGTGTGTGTGTGAAGCCAGCCTCCTCTCATCCTCTTATAATCTTGAATAGAACCCCTCTCTCCAAACATCTGTAGATTGAAATGGTTTGTGTGCTGCATTTTGAAGAACAGGTGTTGCTGCCATTCTTGTGATGTCCAAAAACTATTTTCTCATCGCATTTTTTACAAGGAGAAGTGGCAGGGATAGGTTGACATAGCCTCTCATTTCTTTCACAGAATTTTCATCCCATCCTGTATTCTTTAACTATCATTTCAGAGCCTATAAACCCTCTGCAAATTATCCATTGCATTCTTCTGTCTCTCCTGGTGTTTTATGTCTGGATGTTGATCCCAAAACGGGTAACCAAATGGCCACAGGAGGGATGGATTCTATGATTTGCTATTTTGATTTAGTGAAGCAAAAGGTATAGTTAATGCTGTAGAATGGATTCGTTGTAGGATTCTTTCAACTTCTAATACAGTAGGGATGTTTTTGTAGATTTTTTCTTTTATCTTGTGGTGTTTTTTTCTTTTTTTCCATCGTGAACTCTGTTTTTATAGCCTCTCTCTGCCTATATCTTCCTATGCTCTGCTTCTTCATCTCTCCATCTCTCCTTACAGACACTCTGTAAATTGCAAGGCCATTTAAAGAGGATTAATTGTGTGAAGATTCATCCCAAAGAATCGATCGTCTTAAGTGGCTCGGATGATAAAACCGTTCGGTAAAAATGGCTGGAATTTTAAATGTTTTGTTTAAATTTTGTTGACTCCTGTTGACTGCCAGTGTGAGAAAACAGAAAACAGGAGGCAAAGGCTTGCCTGTATGTACACAGGAAGAAATTTTGATTCTTGTTATCTTCTCGTTTTCATAACCCTTTTTTCACTGGTAATACAGTGGAAAGCTATAATCTTCTCTCCTTTTATCTCTGCTTTGAGTATATATATATATGGATGTTACAGAATTTGGAAAGGTGATGAGGAAGCACAATTTAAATGTGCTCATATAATCCGAAAACATCGTGGAGAAGTGAAATGTATGGACAGGAAGAAGATTTTAATTTTTAAAAAAAGAGATTTGAGGGGGAAAAAATCATGCCATTGAGTGTGTGTTGAATGGAGATAGATTTCTAGTTAAGGAAAAGAAATGCCATTTAAAGAAATAATAAATAGTGAAGAAGGCCATTTAAAGAAATAGCCAAAGAATATACTTCTTTTTTTTTTTTTTGTAAATTCTGCACAAAAAGGATGAAGTCTTTCTCTATTTTCTTCTCTCTTCTCCTCATTTTAAGCTTATATTCTCCTCTTTGTAGGATCCAATTTAGACTTTTGAACCGGTTTTGATGGGTGGAGAAAAAAATGGGATAGTGAGGCAGGGGGTGATTATTGAATTTGGATTCGTTTTTATGAATATTTTCATGAATTTAATGTATATTTCTCCTATTTTCAGCCTTGGCCATTCATCCTTTGAGTGATTATTTTGTGAGTTGTGGAAAAGACAAATCTTGGATATTCTCAGATATTAATTCTGGGAAATGTTTACAATCATACAAGGAATTGGCTTGCAATGTATGTACAGTGTATTTCTTTTTTTATGAGGGAAGAGTGAGGCGTGCTGAGGCATGTTGAATTTCATAACAGTAGAATAGGATAACGTAGAGAAAAAATTTGAAATTAAATGAGAAGGTAAAATCAGAAGAGATTGAAATGAAAGGCGGAGGTAAAAAATAAGAAGAAAAAACGCATTTTCATGAGAAATTCATATTAAAGGAGAAACTCAAAGAAATACTAAAAATCAAAGAGACAGTGGACTATTAAATAAAAAAATAACTTTTTTATGGACATCAAGAGACTGAAGGATGCGAATGAAACTGAGAGTAATAGTGCAAAAAAAATAATGAGGAAGTGAATCATGGCATTTATTATGTGAATGCAGGCAAATATACTTTTTTGCATGTCTATCGATACTGGTTAAGAGAGAATTTGATGTTTTAATGCACTCTCTCAATTGTAAAATCAACTCTCTCTCAACTCTCTCTCTCTCTCTCTCAATTCTCTCTCTCAATTCTCTCTCTAACTACTCTCTCTCTACTCTCTCAACTCTCTCTCTACCTACTCTCTTCTCTCTCTACCTACTCTCTTCTCTCTCTACCTACTCTCTTCTCTCTCTACCTACTCTCTTCTCTCTCTACCTACTCTCTCTCTACTCTCTCATCCTACCTCTCTCTCAACTCTCTCTCTCTCTCAACTCT
>JADAQX010000473.1:0-39401 GCA_015476325.1 Cardiosporidium cionae
GATTAGTTATTATTGAAAGAGTAAATTCGAAGATAATAATAGCAGAGAGAAGTATGTGAATACTAGTTGTTTTTGAGGTGTGTTTAGGGGAGTGAACTATTTATGGTGACGATAGATATGGATTCACTCACCAAAGGTAACGCAAGTCATTTCGCTCCTCATGGCGTAGTTTACGTTAAGTAGCGTTAATACTGATACACATCCTTATTTCTATTTCTACTTTAAATTGTGTAAACTTTAAAAATAATCAAATTGTTAGTATGTTTTTCATTACTTGATGATATACGAAGTATGTAGGAAAACTTTTAAATATCCTTAAAATCACAAATAACATCTATGAGGTGCGCCGCGCAGAAATAAGTGGATAGACGAAGAGGCTGCCAATTTCAAAGTATCAACCAATGTATTGCAAATTCCCGATTTACGGCTGTCGTTAACTTTTTACTACGGAGATTTGCAGTACACCTCGACAATTTGTGTGCCGGCTTCGGCTTGTTCATTCTTTTCAGTGCAAACCCGCTCGCCCTTCAGACATACGAACACAACGAGACTCGTCGTATTCATCTAGAAGTTTGGTCTGAATTTTCGAATAACAAATCCTCACGGCTTTTCCTTTTATGTTGTTGCAGAAAAGTACATTAATTTGTCATTTCTAGCGCGGCTAAACTTTAATTTCCGTGTATGCTTCTTCGAAGCGTTGCACTGTCTGTACTGCTTTCGCTTTCTTCGAGATGGGAACATGATTCTGATATAGGGTCTGTAATTTGTGTAGTAAAACCTCATACGTTTCCTTTTCTTCCGTGGACCCCCATCTACAGTTTTAGTAACTTTCAAGTTTCTTTAAGATATACTTTGAAAACGCAAATAAGTGTTATTGATAGATTTTTTACATTTTTATGTATGGATATATCCCCTCTTTAGCACAATTGTGCCCTCACCGCTTTCTTACTGGGGTCCCGTCTACTACAGCGCTTTCTCCTGTGTTACCATTGAACGAAAAGTCGCAGAGTACTAAAAACGGTAGTGATTATAGGACCAAAGTGACTTCTTTTTGATAATTATAAGTACAGCATCGTATTGCTACCTCTTCGCCTTCGTTGTACCAATCGCAGCAATAGCGGTGTGATAATTGTGATGCTAGCATACCAATTCTTCCTTTGCAAAAATGACAATTTTCTTATACGCTTAAAACAAGACTTTGCGAGATAGTTTCTACATATTCATATGACCAATTTAGTACCTATTGTGTTTTTTAAAAGATTTTTTTAATTTAACTACCGAACAGTCCTCTTTTAGTTTTATAAAATCATAGCACCATTTCATGCTTTTTAGTTGCTAAATGATTGGTAATCAGTTTAAGAGCAATTTTACTAGGCCCAATTTTGGAAGAGAGTAGAGTTCCTATCAATTGATTGTTTGAATCTGCCTAAATTCATCAGAATTTCCACATGTAATCTTGCTATATGTGTGACGAGAATCCGTTTTCTGCTTTTGTATTACTGAATGTCGATTAATCTAGTAAGTTTAAATTATTTTTGAAGCTGAAGAGTTGAAAATTGGTATTGTGTTGGCTTCCAGAATATGAGAAACGGTTTGGGCTCTTTTTTCTTTCGCCTATCCAGTGCAAGATATGCTGGTGGTGCAGCCAAGCCTCAATGGACTATTCCTCAGAAGCAGATGTGGCATCCTCAAATTCCGGATAGACAGCACTACGGGGAACATCAAACATATAATGGCTTTGTTCTGTGGCTTCGTGGTATTCGACCATATCTTGAGAAGATATTTGGTGATGTGATTACAACTGGAAAGAGGTGGATATTTTTTTTTACTTCTCCCATCCCTCATTTTGTTCGAAGGCACAATCCTGATATACGTTTAGTAAGCTTTTTCACTCATTCCTGAAGCTTTTTTCAAATTCATCTTGTTGTTGAACACTTAATTTTGCTTAAACTGAGCCATTGCGTACATATTTTTATTGCAGCAATTTGTTGCGCTTCTTTCGTTTGCCGGTACCTCCAGCTATTTGACTTATTGTTACAGTTCCTACTACCAACAACTTGTGGTATTGCATTCTTTGCTTCTATATGAATATCCTTGTTGTAATCAATCACCTAAAGCAAATTAGTCCTTTTTGTCGTATCAAAATACTGCTTACTTGTGTGAAGAGAGATTAGAGAAATGCTTAAATATTTTCTCAATTAAAAATAGGATGTTAGTACCGCAGTAGAGCTGGGTGTCGCAAAAGATTTGGATATGCAAGGATTCTGGCAATCTCATTCCGAAGACACAGAGAAACGAGTAGGATGCATTAATTAATAAATATTGATGAAAAAATTGACTCCACCACTTTTCGTATGTCTTTCCTTAGTTACAAGATTATTCAAGTGATTGTCAACGCCTTAATGAGCTGTGGTGAGTTTATTTTCTGTTCTATGAAACTGGAAAGCTTAATTTGGTTTTGACAGCCAGTTTGGAAGCTTTTTACATACTGCTACTACGCTACATATCATATTTTCTTCTTACACCAACAGGGAAAATGCTTTGAGTGATGCGAGCACTTCGAGGTCATTTGATACACTTGTTAAGCATTTGGCAGTAGATGAATCAGCTGTACCAGAAGGAATCCCTCTTCCAATCTCATGTGGGTTTTTGGGAATGTGGTAAAGACAAGAATATTGAATTTTGTCTGAAAAGGGTGAAATTGGTGTAAAATAATCTTTTATGTGTGTATTCTTAAGACATATATATTCTGCCTTACAGGGAGATTTAATATGTTGCCTTACGGAAGGGATAACCCAGCAACACGTACTTTTCCTGTTCCTTCTCATGAGCAGGTTTTCGCAGTAGAAGGAATTTCAACAAATACTCAAAGTAGTTTTATTTTTATGCGTTAATGATTAAACATTTACATTTTTGGCTTTTTTGTGCAGCCTCTTCGTGCGGTTGCACTGAATTTTACTTACAATAACCTCTCTGGGAGTTGGGGAGATTATATTAATAGGTATGTTTTTGTCTGTGGGTTTCATTTTGTCAGATTTTTTATTTTTGTTGGCTCATTCTTGCTATTTTATATATAACAAGCTAATTGTGTAATTTGTTTACATTGTACATTTTCTGTTTTATCCATTCATTGCAATTTATTTGTTTTTTACAGGCAAGATAACAAATCTGCTCCTTTACGGCACGCTCGTACTATGTTTACGGATGCTTATATCCCCGGCACAAAGTAGTAAACGGATACCATATTTTGATTGTTAGTTCAGCGTTAAATTTTCTACGTACAACCATTGAAAGTTATTTCCTGAATTTTCTTGCGCTACGAATTTAGTGTTTCGCAAAATTTTTTTGACACATAAGCTTATGAAACAAAATCATGGCAGTGATCTTATTGGTGATAAATCTGTTTCCTGTCTCTCTTCTGTTTAACCTTTGCGTATCATCGTTTCTACTTCATCTTCCTGTTTGATAATATATGTAGGTTGAAACTTCTCATGCTTCGGATATTACTCTACTTTTTTACTGGCTGGAACTAATATATAGTATTGTGTTCTCAGCATTCTGCATAGTAGAATTATTATCAAAAACGTTGAAAGATTTGAATACAATCAAAAGTTGATATCGCACATGTATTGTTCAAACTATTTTTTGAAAGAAGGTAGTGAATTATACCTCTGATCGTATCGGTCCATGACATTGTGATGTTGCAAAAATGTTTTTTTATCGATTTAATGAGAGCAGTGATTCTCTAATTTAATTTATAGTGAATTTGGGTAATGAAATCTTATTCAAAAAATGTGCTAATGGTGTTGCATTATCGCTACAAATTGAGTTATCAAACACAGCCGAATAGCGCACACTATGAAAACTGAAAAATAAATGTTGCTTAGTTGCAACTCCTCTCGTAGCGATAGAAATTGTTAATAATGAACCACAGGAATGCTGGAAGATTAACTGAATGGCTGTAACTTGAAAATTTAGATTTATTTCAGCTATAAAAATTTTCTATACTCGAAATATACAATTTTACTTTATAGATAAGGATAATTTTGAAAGGATAAGAAAAAAGTAGCATATTTAAAACAATCTTAGTAGATAAGAAAAGCCTGCAGAGACTGAAACGGCTTCATACTGTAGAATTAGGTTAAGTGCGTAGAAGGCAAGCTGCAGTGAGTGGTTCGCCAAGTTTAGTTTTGAATTCCGATGTAATGGCAGAAGTTGCTTTTAAGTGGAAAAGTGCGCAAGCATACAGTTTATTCGGTATTAATAAACAGTAGGAGTGAATTGGTAATTATTTTTAGAAAGCAAATGATTTGGTGTCTTCTTACATCGCTTCACGGAGAAGATTTATTATTGAATCTTGTTGAAAGTATTGAGTTCCTCTGTATCACTGGATAACCGTTTCAACACAATGACGTCACGTGCAAAAATTTGAAAATTGAAGTTTATAATAAGCAGATAAAAACAAAAATTTAAAGAGCAATTTCGAAGCATCTATCTCATAGTATCGAGTAACACAACTTTGGCAAAAAACTACTTATTTTATATTTTCTCATCTGCCTTTTGCAAAGTATGGTGAAACATAAAGAAGCGATAAAGTACTACTTTTGGTTTTAGTCAATTCATCGCATAAAAAAGTTTTAATGAGTAAAAAGATTTGTAAAACAGAGTTTTATGCATTCCTTCCCATTTGAGCTCTAATCACGAAACAAATAGAAATACGTAGCCTCTTATTTCTTTAAAATATTTTGGCTGGTGAGAAATTTTATTTTTTCTTTTATGATTTCCAACTGAAAATCCATTTTGTAGTTGTGTTTGCCAGCAACCTAACAGCATAGAGAATTTTCAATGTATTACTTCAAGGAAATAAACAAGTATATTACAGCTGAAATAGCTTTTTTAAGTAAAGGGCGGCTGCAGTAATCTTCAAATATCTCCGTATGCCAATCGTTGAATGATATTCCTGTTATCAAAGTTAGGCATTGTCCTCATCTGAGGATATCAATATTATAACATACGCAGTGGGTTTTTAAATTGTAGCAGACGATACGAGAGATATACGTGAATCAATACGACGTATACCCATTCCTATTTCAAGAATTAGCATAGTTCAATCATACAGTCATGGCTAGATAAATCTCAGCTGCAATACCTCATAATTGCTGATTCTGATTTTCAAAAATACAAACTTATCAATTAAGCAAGACATGCGCGCAAAGCAAAGACAGAGAGCTTCTAAGGAATAATCCTTTTTTATAAATAACCTAATTAGGACATTGAAAGTAACTTAATGCATATTCACATAAATGGAAGTACTGCCCACATAGCACATGCTTCTAACTGCCTGCAATAGAGAATGGAAAATTCTATAGCACAGCGTAAGGGAAATTGTATATGATTTACTCGCCTTAGCAGAAAATTCGATTCACAAAATTCCTGCTTCTTTGCCAAACGTGTAGATTGCTGGATCATTGTAAAGCACTGCGATGAGATAGAAGACCTGCCAGAGCATATTAGCAATACAGTGTGAAGATTGGATAATTAATCTTGAGTTAACGTCACCAATTTGCAGTGAGGCATTTGCAGCATTTCCTGCATTAAGTTAGAAGGCAAATTTAAGTTAAAATAAAATCAAACCATCATCACTAAGTTTCCGACTGTATTTAGTAAAGGTTTCAAGTACACTACGCAATCAAAATTTTAACAGAAGACATGACTTCACTCACGAACTTTAATAAAGAAATATACTTTTATCCTATAAAGTGTTTACCTTAATGGCCAAATATTGAAGCTTCGATTTTTGTGGTGTGGTGTTAAGGATGACCACGAATTCTTTACAACGAGCATGTTTTTATTTTTTTTCAACCTGGTAGCATGCAAACGTTTGCTGTTTTTAAAAGATTGAATGCGTCGAGATGAGGGACCTTCACATTTTTCATTACAGCTTACAACAGAACATAGGGGCGACATGATTGATAAAGAAAATTTTCAATCTATTTGTTAGGCTCTAATATTGTTTCTGAGAATTCATGATTTATATCTAGAACTATTGCTTGAGGACAAATAAGGCTCATGTGGCGTGTACATACACTAAAAATACGGTCAATTTCTGTGTGCTGGTATGTGATTCTTCTTCAAAAAAAAGGAGGGTATTGCCGATGAGATACTTACTGTATTGATAAATTGTTCAGCGTGGTGGTGCATCCGCAACGGCGTTCCTTGATTTTTCTTTCGATCGATTCCATAAATTTGAGAAGAAAACAATATTATATACTGAGGGCACTTTAGAGATTAGAATTGATCTTGTGAATGGGTACAAAATTTTTACTGGAAAATCGTTAGCTGACCTCCTTTACATTTTCTTTTAGTTCTTACAGAAAAGTTTAACAATGTCTAGCGTCACCATAAATAGTTCACTCCCCTAAACACACCTCAAAAACAACTAGTATTCACATACTTCTCTCTGCTATTATTATCTTCGAATTTACTCTTTCAATAATAACTAATCGTTTTCAGCGAGCGGGGCGGGGCATATTCAACCATTAGGAGGAGGAACAAATGTTCGAAGAACAAAACTGGAAGAAATTCACAAGAATGATACTTATTCTTTAACGGTGAAACAAAATTAGAGTTGAGTAGCAGCCGCAATAAGAAATTTGGTTGATGGGAAAGTTTATTGTACATTATCATGATTTACAATTATCCTATTGAAAGCGCTATTCCAGAAGTAGCAATTTGCTATATTCATATGGGTGTCGTTTGCATCGTGAGTGGTGAGAGCATTACAGCTCTTCTTGGTGTGCCCAAAAGGCAATAATATAGAAGCAAATAATAAAGCGAGATATAAAAGATTCAGCACACAGTTAAGCATGTGACAAAGTGGTTCTCACAAAGTTGAAATAGTAAGAGGACATCAAACTACTATAATCATTTAATACGTTGCTAATTTGGTTTTGTCAACTCATATTTTTTAGAGTACAAACTCTCCTACAGATAATCACACGATATACATGGAAAGTGTATACCAAAGATGGTAAGAATGCTTGCGTATTGTAAAATTACACTGAATTACTTTTTTAAAGTTTGCGCTGAATAAATTTTTCATACTAACAATTTTCGTATTATACTGCTTTTACACTAACAGAAGAAGCGTGGCGGTTCCGTCAAATGAATTAACATAATAATTAAGCTCACCAATAGAAAAAACAAAACTCACTGAACCTGAATGTAACCATATCAACGACTAAACATAATTGCATTAAATATATTTGGTTTCCATAAAATTTTTATATATTTGCAATAATTTTAAACAGAACTGGTAGGAGTAAAGTATGCGATATCACTTACGAATTGTCATTCAACGGCTAGACTTGCATTATGTTATTGTATTCCATTATTCTGCTAACTTTCGTATTGTAACAAATATAAGATGCGTTACATTGTCGATGAAAATCTGCAACCAAATTAGACTTCCATTTTTGTTGCTTTAGAAATGTTACTTTGTTCGTTTACGAAACAAATACCCAAGTTTTACCGTAACCCAACAGCTCTCCTCTTGCCTTTCTTCTCAGTCTTTCGCTTTTTAGTCTTCACCTTTATGAGTATACGAAAAAGGTAGATGTACTTCCTTTAACTTACTGCAGAAATTGAAGCACTATTTTTTTTTGTCGAAACACAAATAGTTACCTTCATGTTTGTGATCTTCTTTTCCTTTTTCTGTGTTTCAATTCTGTGCACAGTTTTCTGACAACTTATATTGTAAGTGGCTCACTAACCTCGAGCACACAGTTACTTCTGGCATTTCTTCATTGAATTAGTACGCGTTTCTTTTAACCATTTTGTCTATGTGCCATTTTTTTTCTGCTCTTACGCATTGTGTTTGAACGGGATCGCTCAAGTTTCCCGCGATGACGATTGAAATTCACGGAAGCTCTTCTTCTACAACTTTGCCAGGAGATACTTCCAACTCGGCTAGTTCCATTCACTCCCCTACAGGTGTTAGTTTCTCGAAAACGGATAGTAGCACTACTGTTCTCGCAATAATAGATGAACCTTCTGAAACAGATGCACTACTCAAGTATCAAGGACAAAATGCCGCAAATGGTCAGAGATATTCTGAAACTTTGACTGCGGCTTCTCTCCTCAATTTCCGATTTTTAGCGTCGCTTGGGATATATCTAGTAGCTTACTGCATTCATCCCCTCTTGGTTCGGAGTAATTCATTTATCATTGAAGCATGTGGGAGAATGCTTGTTCTTAACTTTATGTTTGAAAAAAAATGCATTTTACCTTACGTATTTGTTTTTGGGTGAAAATTTGAATTTTTTGTATAGTTCTTGTTATTCTTTATTCATTTGATAACAATTGATTCTTCTCCTTTAGCTAGGGGATAAGCTATCACCGGAATGATATCCATTGGTGGTATTAACTCTAGATTGTACTTGCTGATCGATGTGGTAGAGAATCAAGTTGATAAAACTACGCGAGCTATTCAGGATCATTGTGTGTTTGAACTATGCTTTTACTTTTCAATTAGTACTACTGTTTTGTCAGTCTATCAACTTTAAAGTAGTATTTTAGTTAATTCTAGACATTTTGAAAACGTAATGGGACATACCCTATTACTAGACCATGATATAGGGTTCAAATATCTTAACCGATTGGAATGGCTTGAATAGTTTAAAGCAATTTCTTTAACATGATTATTCATTTCTGCTAGCTCTACTTGTTTATAAAAATCTGCTCACAAAATGCTCTTTATTTTTGCACAGATTGATGCTTTAAAATTTCAAGGCGCTGCTACGGTACCATTTATTTGCTTTCTATATTTCTTTGTTTATAATTTTTAACTAAGTAAAAACAGAATGTTGCATTTCTTTTTTTATCTATTAAAATCAATCTATCGTTAGCCTCACGCTGTTTGTAACAAATCGGTTCAAAATGTCTCAATTTTTTGTAAATCCTGATTAACAGCCTAGCACTTCTATCTTCCTTGTTCCTCATTACATCGCAATGATTTTGGCGGGATTTCTTTCCAAGGAAACGAATATTTGGACCTTTAAATTGACGTATGTGTAGCAGTGTTGGTAAAATTTGTATTATTGTCTCTTAACAATTTTTATTTATCCGTAACACGCTAAAAATGTTTTTCTAATCATGCTTATATTTTTTTTATTTGATCGGCAAAGAATGACAATTATAAAAAGAGATCTTTCCGAAAAACTACGTGTGACATCCCTTGAACATTTCTGCTTATTACATCAAGTAATCTTGTGTTCGCTGCGGTGCTTTCAACATCAACCAAACTTTTTTGGTTGTTTTCTGTTTTATTTTTGTATTTAGGTGGAGAATATGGAAAAAGGGTATGTGGATAGCATTCATTGATATACTACATCAATTCTTTGAAAAAGGTGAGTAGTACATACAAAGATGAAATTGTTCAATGACTTTAGCGAAGCATTTTTCTAGTACTTTTATTTTGCAGCTGGTTTAATGTATGCTGGATCGGCTGTGTATATTCTCGTGAGCAACTCTTCAATTGTATGGACCGCCGTGTTATCATTTCTTTTGTTACAACGGTAATTTATTGTAAAATATACGATGCACCTCGGAAGATAGCTCAACATGCATATTAGCGGGGTGTAGTCATAAAAACTTGGTCGGAGTCTACTCTTGAGTCTCTTTATCTTATTTTATAGAAAACTTTCTTTATTGCAATGGCTTAGTCTTCTTCTGATTTGCATTGGATTGGGCTTGAAGGTATTTTCGTGCACCTATGTTTTAATATGTAATGGTTTCATATAAAATATTTTAGGTGTCAGAATTTTATTTTACTGTACTACGTCATTTTTCAGGGAACGGATACGACTCTGAGACTTGCTGATAGCGTTTCGATTGGAATTGTATTGACTATGATAGCAGCTATTCTGGTAGTTGCGCTTTGCAAGTGTAGCATTTCAGGGAAAATACTTTCAACATTTTAACCCTTTTGTGCTTTTCTTGTGTTTAGCATGCACTGACATCGGTTACAAATGAAAAGTATTTAAAGGATTCAACGGAAGTTGTTCCAGGTCCAATCTTGGTTTTTATGATGGGGTATGTAATGAAATTATACAAATGCGTTTTGCCTATCTTTCATAACCCCCTCTTCTTCTTTGTCATTCACGAAGTGGATATTTCTGTGCTATAAAAAATCACGTTTTTTGTAGCTTTTCTGACTATTTCATTGCTGCTGTATTCATTTTTTGTTCACCTCTGACGTAATCATCAAACTCTCTGTCGATCGTGTTTTTGCTCTCTTTTTCTTGATTCACATTTCACTGGCCAAGGTTCTGTTCGTGTGCTGCTGCAGTATTTTTAACTGTGTTTTATTGAGTTTTTGGCTAATATTCTGGACTATTCCTAATTGGAACAACCTTGTCATGAAGAGTATTGCAGATCATAATGGAAATTTTTATATTATTTCCGCCATCATGTTTGCCTTATTCTTGTGTTCCATGGTGAATGCATTGACACAATGGTATCTGGTGCAACAAATTGGTAAGATGCAATCTCTTTAATGTTTCTATTTCTGACGAAAGTTTCTTTATTCTACTTTTGTTTTTGCTTTCTGCGTGGATTGCTGCATGTATTTTTCTGTTGATCAACCTCTTTTTCCTCTCTTCTCAGGTGCAGTGTCAATGGGTGTATCCAAAGGATTCAAAGCTGCCATTGTATTCTTCCTTGGTCATGTTTTCTTCTGCCATTTGCAGGTTAAATTCTCATTTTTGTTTCTACAGTATAGCTAGAATGCCTTCCGCTTTTGCTGCCTTTATGATGTAACAGGAAAAATCGCTTATGATCTATGCGTCTAGGTCACGTTTCATTCATTTATGCTTTCGACGCACTGTTTTTCTTTATGCTTGTAATCTTTTCTTTTAGGCATCTCAATGCTTCACCGCAATGAAAGGTTTCTCTGCTGCCATTTGCATTTCTGGAGTCATGGCGTACTCTGTTGCAACAGCAACTCGTAAAAAGGTCCCTCAACTGAAGACTGTCTAACCCCCCCTTCAAAAAATCCTCTCAGATGAAAAATAGGCAATTGGGTTTAGTGTACGTGTCCAAGGCAAATATATGAAGCATTTTTTTATGCACTTAGCATATTTTTTTGTACAAAAATCCATTTCTTCATCAACACAGGATCAATGTGATCAGGATACATCACTAGACCCTGTGTACTGCCTTAAAGTTTTGTGGTATCAGTGCTTTACACCTAGCCTATTCGTTGTTCCCTCTTTCATGAAGAGAACTAACTCCTTGCTTAGCAGGTATTTCTGTTTACGTTATCGTAATTCTAATGCCGAATTTCAACATGGCATATCACCCTAGTCTACACAAAGAGAATCAAGTAGATATTCAGATTCTGTGTATGCATCCAGAAACTATAGTTTACGGACTAAAAAAAAAGAAAAAATATTGCATGGTCCTGTGTGAACCAACATTCTTTCTAAAAATACATACTAAAACAACAGCAGCAATGCACCCAAACATACTTTCCAAAGGATCTACAAGCGGGTAAACTACAACTTGTGAAACTATTGCGCGTTGCAAATTTAGCGCTATTGCATACATATTTAATCCAGCTACAGCATTAGTTATGTAGAAAAAATGATCTTTCTCTCCTATCTCAGTTGGGGGGAATGAGCCTGCGAAAGTATGCCGACTGAGACGATGTTTCAGACACGGAAACTTCCATCCACTGAAAAACACGAGGATACACACAAGGAAAAATTTATTAAAAATCCCGATGTTAGATATTTTGGTAGGGTTTGAGTGCTCGCGAACAATCACTCTGCTAATGTAATACTCTCCATTAGTCAAAGATTACTCTTTTCGGTTCTATGTAGTGTGAAAAGTGGGCTCCACAACATCCCACATAAAAGGTTAGTATTAACCTATTGCTTTTAAATTCATGGGGCAATATGCATTCATAGGAAAGATAAGTCTTACCTTTATGCTCCGATGCTTCAAATAGTCAACCGTTACGGTTGACACAATAATATTCCAAATATACCATGACAACTCTTCTGCAGTGGAATGTGCCAATGGAAGATACTAAAGGAAAAAAGTCAAAACGGAATACAAAAATGTTTTCAGGAAAAACACCTGAACCATATCGAATGAACTGCTCCCTAACAAAACAAAGTTTCAGAATTTCGAATACGCACCACACAGTCCGATTTGGGAAGTTTAAACTCTGCACCATCTTCGCATCGCAAGCAAACAGATTCCATCTCCTCTGTTATATCCATTACATCACTCTTCATTGGAACAAGAAAAAACTCGTTTAGGCGCTGAAAAGTTAAAACATAAGGTAAACAATGTATCTGCACACCATAAAATACACTACAGCACTAGTCATGGAAAAAAGCATTGTGTTATAATAGGAAATACATTTTTTTGCAATGTATAATGAATTACCTTGCAAGCTGCACGCACAGCAGCCTTCATATATGAAAAGTCCATAATATATCCATCCTTATGTACAGGTCCACCAATACGAAGTGAAACTACATAATTATGGCCATGAATCTTTTCTCTGAAGCCCTTGTATGCTACAAAATGGCTACACGAAAACTTAAACTCTGGGCTATTTACAGCAAGTTCCCATTGTCCATCTGCAAGGGAATCTGAAGCCATGTCGGTGGAAGAGAATATCGGAATTTCTAGCAAACTTGTATCGCTACCTTGCGTAGCAACATTGGAACAAGCTGTACCCAATAAAGCTTCTTTTTCGATAAACTTTTGTGGCAAAGGATAATCAGTTGAAATATTTCGGGCACTTCTGCTTGAAGTAGCAGCAGTTACAGGATAAAGGGGTGGATTTACTGATAGAACAGGAAATGCTACAGGTGGACCACTTAAGGATATTGAATGAGGAAACGCAAACTTGTTATTACCAGTATTCGAAGAAGCTATCACACTATTTGCGTCACGGAAGGAGGATGGAAATGAGCTTAAAGAACTTCGCGGTGAACTTGGTGGAGAGCCCTCAGTAGCTGCTACGGAGGATGGAAATTTGCTTGCCTGGTTACCAGCAGATAGGAAAAGACTCGACGATGAGTTGGTAAGGAAATTGGAAAGAGATTGATTTGTTACAGGTGGTGCAGGAGCGCCTGCCTGTGGAAGTCGTGTTCCACCCGCAACAAATGATGCAGCAGAATTCGAGGAAGAAGCGGTTGATGCAGAAGGGTCGACTGATTTACTCGATATTACCCCAATGTTGACGCCTGGTATGGATATTGAAGCACAAGGAGCTTGTATGCCCCCCGTAGCCGTACTGACCTCCTGACTTGACCGTAAAGAAGCAGCAGATGAATCAATTGCACCTGCAGTGCTACTGGAAGTTGTAGCAGATGACGCATTCGAAGCCATTTGATGTTTCACCGAAATGACTCGTATTAGAAGGGAAGGAGGAAAGAGTAAGATATAAATTCCTTGCAGGGAGTGCAAGTTCAAAAAAACTTAAGCAGAATATTCTTTTCTCAAAAAATATAACAGAAAAATATCTTACAATCTTTTTACAGGAATGAAGAGGAATGAAAACAATATTCTCTCGTTCAGCAATTTTTTGAATAAGCAAAACCATGAATTCATTACAATAAATACTTTGATAATTTTTACAACCCAAAATGCTGAGGTACAGCTACTCTGCAAAAGTAGACAATGCGATATTCTCGCACGTCGCATATTCAATTTCGCTCGACATATACGGTAGCAATACTTTTGTGTTTAGGAGACGCGAAATTTCAGTGCGTGCGCAATAAGCCCTCGGTGCGAGTGTTAGTGATTTTTTTTGTTCGATGTTTCTACTGCATGCTCTCTCTGAGATTAAATGGAAGCCACATCTCCTAATCAAAAAAACTGATGTTTTCTAGCGTTATTCTATGCAAATTCTATAAATATGCACTTGTGCGTCTATAAAGCTTCTCTGATGCTAGCTAGGCATGCTAAAAGCAAGCTCAAAAGAAATGGCTTTACTAGCGATTTATGTATCTTGAAAACTCACGGACTTAAACAAACAAACACATGTCACAAAGAAACAGCACACCTTATCGTAGTAAATTCTCTTACACAAGAAATTTTTTTAAACTTATTAAGCTTTCTCTGGTAAGTTTTCACTGCAGGAGCTTTCTCTATTTTCACCATACCAAATCTCAACGATCGAGAAGCGATGATATGGGAAAGAGGAATCAAGTGGAGATTGAATAACTAAGGATAAATAGAAAGCTAAACTTACAATCACAAACGCAAGTTTATACCCATATAAAATTCCAAGCATGTGCACGCGCTTGCTAATGACCCCACATTGTGTTGAATTATGTGAATTTCAACCGCCATCCGATTAAAGATGTGATTTTTCTCATAGTGAAACTTTGTGTTTAATCTCTTTTTTATCGACTCATCTCGATCTCTACAATTCAAGTCATTTTATCAAATATTTTCTGCAGTGGATAAGTATGCTGAGATTAGGTAAAACTGTTTGTAAAGCCATTCTAAATTTTCTATATGAAAGATAGGTAACGCGGAAAAACTCCGGAAGAGAAAGCACAATGATTCTTCCTTTCTAATTGTAATATGCGTATACACTATGAGGCGAATTCAGAAAAAGTAATTTAAAATGTGTATTTCTATATCCTTATCTATCAAATCTTATAAGGTGGTGGAACTAGGTGTACTGACCTACGCACAAGGTGGGTCGCAGAATGAACATAAATTGCTTTAGTTACGTGTTTTGCCAGCTGACTGTTACACAACAATAATGTAATTTATCGCGAAATAGCAACCGAAAATGCCATAGTATTGCATAACTAGAATGAATTAGAAGAAAAGTAAAATAGAATGAGTTAACTTGCACAGTTTTTAGTATACGCCGTAATTTTTACACCTTTGAACAAAAGGAAAAATGCTGAAAAAAATTATAGAAAGATCCCTATAATAAAAAATGAAGCAATTTTGTTGAAATGCTCTTGAGTATAAAAGTTTTAAGCAGATGTGGAAATTGTATAATGACATGAATTGCAACTTTCTTGAATGATAACAGCTAGTTGATTACAAATAAACAGAACGATTGAAATCAAAGACTTAGAATACATATCTAATAAAGAGAGTACACTGAAAGCAAGGAAATCATAAAATAGAAAAGAAAGCTAGTACAAGTATGAAAAAAGTTAAAGTTGAATCTATAGTAGCAGTTTAGAATCATGATTGAGATGCGAAAAATTAGTTACGGGAAGCAAATAGTACGGCCCTTGTGCCAGTAAACAACTTTTTTTAATAAGCAGGATAGTTCAGCAATAAATAACTATACTATCAAAAAACATTAGACTTCTTTCAAGGTAGCGCGAATAAAAATATGTATCACTATGAGAAGTAATGGAAGAAAATACAAAAAAATGCTAGGATACGTGCCGCGACAATAAGGAAAGCTAAAAGAGAAAAATCAACTAGCTTGGGGATCTAGTGAAAACAAAATACTGCAGCAAATTGAAGCTATAACTGGAATATACTGATTTTTATATCTTTTAAAAATTATCAATCGATGTTCTCGGGTCCAACTTTTCATTCCTCATGATGAATAATTTGAAAAGTATTAACTTATTAGCAAGTGATTAACTATGGGACAGCGTGGATATAGTCATTAAAGTAAACATATTTTTGAATGTTTCATTTGCAACTCAAATTTAACATTCTACTGAAGGAGAGTAAGAATAAAAAATAGAGCTCTAAACTTCCCCAATCTCTCGAAAGGTCTCGCGTGTTGAACTCTTAAAACAAGGATGTCTATAGCCTATGGTAGATCCTTATGCATTACCATTAACCAGCCTCGCTAAATATACATTAACGCAAACAAACAGTGTTATGATGGCTAAGTAATAATACAAACTCTGATATTTCTACCAAAACTTATGCAAAACACGAGAAAAATAACATAACCAAAGTTATTAAAGCTTACGATCTTCTATGACACACCTTCTTACATTAGAACTTTCCAATTTCATTTCACAAAGTATATTCGGTTCTATAAATCACATAAGAAACATAAAATGTATATAGATAACAAAATATAGAATATTACATTATTACTTATATTATTATTTTCCATTTCCGCACCCGCGTATGTTTTCTTGCAAAATGGCCTTGTCATGTAGCGTAATATAGTGTAGATTCTACACTTTTATTCATAAAATCGTTGTGCAGTTATTTGACTACATGATTATAGAACAATTGCTTTTTTTCCTGTCGCCAGATCTTAAGAAACAGTAAGCTCCGCAACGCTTTCTTCGTAAAACGCGCAAAAACTGGACTAAAACCGAAGTTGAGGGGGCCCTAGTTTATTTAGGTCATATTTCCACAAGGCAATCACTACACAACTCTGTTTATGAACATTTCTATTATCTTATTTCAAAAGACATTATAACAGTGTATTGTGATGACATTACACCACAAGCGATTATGCTGAGTACTAGCAGTAAGCATTTTTCCGAAAACAAAATTCATTGTACTATCCAAGTACAATTTGATAAAATTATTCAAATGACACTGTTTTACACCGCTATATTTCTACGAGGTAGCATCGAATACTGCTCCACAATAAAGACAATCTAGTAGGTGGAGTACATTCGTTTATTAATATTTCGTGGAAGAGTTTTTCAATACCCTAAATTAAGTGGGCTAATAGTAACATCCAAAAATACAAAGGTACAACTTCATTTTTCTAAAAAGTATGTAACGGGCATGCATCAACTTTGACCATTCGATAACTGCTATTACATTCTAACAGGAAAAAAAAAATTTTCAAGCGTAAAACAAAAAGTGATAAAGATAGATTGAATTCTAAAACCTTCGAAATGTTACCGCATAGTCAATACCAATAAGTGATGCATTGCACGATATTTTAGCGATTTACAAAGAATAAGTCAAGGTATAGAAATTTGCTCCCAAATAGCAAAGCTGGGCATTTAAACAAAAATTAGTGCAGTAGATGCAAAATGAAAGCAATAAGCAAATATCGTTTCTCCATGCGTACATGCCAAAACAATGGTATTTTTTAAAACAATATAACTCATAAATCTCGCTAACATTATCACCGAAAATTTGTTGCATTTACCAAATAAATATAAAATTAGGAGTTATTAAAATATTTCAAGGGTTACATGCATTCTCAAAAAAGTTTCGGGAAGATTACCCGAGGTTATTATGTTTGGCCTAAGTAAACTGTTTTTAAAATATAGAATTGGCCATCTAACAATGATAAGATATTACTTGCCTCTATTGAGTATTACGGTTTTATGAAAGGATTTCCCAATACATCCTTCAAATAAATCTGATCCCACCCTTTTGGAAACTCGCGCTCATTTCCCCATCTTCCTTCCCCTCGGATAGCTTGAATAGAGAGTTCTAATGATTCTGCAGAATACTTTGGAAGGCGCAGCGGAGGCTTTTTTCTATGGAACCAGCCAAGAGCTTTAACCTGACCTTCGAGTGAAGGTTGCCATAAACCCTATAAAAAATGACGAATATAGGATATATGCGCGGATAGAAAATCATTTCTTACATAAAAGCCACAAAATATGGTCTTCAAAACTACAAGCATCTGCATGCTACAATGATATGACAAGCCACGACCTTGAATAGCATGAAATGGTGAGGCACAAACTTACTTGAAAGCTGCGCTTTTCCGTCCATACCTTAGGGCCACCATGTCGAAGGTATTGATTAGACGATTCAGAATTTCGCGCTAAATTTAAAATTTCCTCAATTTGCCTAGGATTTAAGTCTTTAAGAGACACATCGTGCTTCTCTTTTAAGTAATGAAATGTAGCAACGGGTTCTTCAAATTGCTGATGAGACGTGGTTACTTTGATTTCAGTATTCCTTTCGCGCCATTTCTGTAGAAGTTGCCGAAAATAGAAACGGATGCCCCGACTGGAATGTCCAGTTTCACTGTATTGGATGTTTATGTGGCGCAGTTGCCAAACGCCACGAGAACACATTCTCAGAGAATGCTTTCAAAAGTTAACATGGGTAGACAACTAGCGGTGATTTTTCTTTATACCAGTTTCTCCTTTGGAAGTAGATGGAATTAATACAATAGATAGTAAATATTTCGCTTTTGGCAACGAAGAAAGTGAGCAAGTAGTTAGTCTCTTGATATGATACAGCCGAATTTTTTTTCGCCAAAAATTGCAATTTAAGGTACAGAGTTGCTTATCATTGGTTATACGCAACCGTTGAGCTGCACCCCGGTGAAAGCAGTACTCAAGCTTCAATCCAGCACGTGAACTCAACAATGCAGGCAGTCATAGTCATGCCCATGCTCTGGTATATCGAGTGAACATGAAGAGTTCAAGTGTTAACCAACAAAAAAATTGAGCGACTTTCCTTTTTTCAAGAAAGTGCAAGTGTAAAAGAATAGCTTGCACAAGTACAGACTTGTGAATTGTCGGAAAATTCCTTGTATAATCCATGTCCTTAGGTATAGCTGAAGTCTTTCTAAGTAATTCGGCACTCAGATTAATCAACGAACAACTTCGCGATAGAATATTTTCTGTGTTATTATTTTCTCTGTTATCTCGAATGAAATGCTGTAGTTTAGATGGTGAATTAAGTTGTTTCTCAACATTTTTTACATCACACTCTTAATTAGAAAATGGAATGGCAAATCCTTCTATTTCCTCACTGTTCTGTTGTCAAAAAGGAAGTAGTCATTTCTAAAACTGTTTAAGTGTAGAGTGTCTCTTGTTAGAATTCTATATGTGACAATGTTGCCTCTGTCAACACATAAATATATTACTTTTCCTCACCCAAGATAAATTTCGTAACTTAGCGTGCACGCGAATTTATTTAGATCTATGAACGACCTAACGCGGCAACGCTGGTATTGTCTACGACCCCGATCTTCTCTGACTTGAATGCACTAAAATGAAACACGCGGAAGAGGGAATAATTCAGGATTAAATATTTCTTCTGGTGAGAAATAATTTTTACTTTTTCTTTCTTTAATAGTTAAATTTCAAGCTGTTACTTACATATCTTAATCTTTTTGTGCTTATATAGATGATTGAGCAAACGAGCGATTTTCTTCTTATATTAATTACATTATGATTATTATGATTCCGCAATTTACAACATAGCGTAGAGTAATTTTATTATGACTCGTGATTTATGAAGTTGCGCAGCATAAGAATAACCTTAAGGTAGTTCCATCAATTTCGTTCTATAATAATTACAAGAAACAAACCAAAAACATCTATCTTTTACACTTTAAAGAAGAACACATAGCCGAAGTCGGCACATCGACTGGTAGAACGTGAAGAAAAGAGCCATTCATTCTACACAGAAATCCATTTTCACACTATATTTGCAAATTTTCATACAGGAATACCAAAGCACTAATTTTATTATTTTTTTAAATATTAAATATCGCTACATTCTATGACATGTATTGCCTCACAGCAAAATATATTAGAGACAAAAAAATCAATTAAATGCTGCAACATTGGAACAATCAATCTTCTCTTTCACTAAATTTTTAATATAGTATGAGATTAAGTTGTATTTTATTTTACTAAACGATGCTTGTCCTTCTGAACAAACCGCATTGTTAACAATAAATAGCTTTTTCTCAAGGATAGTTACTCTAGTGATATGACGACAGGCTCATAGTACTTTACAATCAGTTACAGTTGCCTCCAAACATGCTCATTACATCGGCAGGTAAATATGTTTAGGGAACGACATTAAGAGCTGTTCAACGGAGTACGTGGTCTTTTCTTTCCCAGTATAGTCACATTGGTAATAATTTCAAGCAAAACAATGGAGAAATTTTCCTCCATTATATCCTACGTGGAGATTAAAAAGGGTTTTACTGCGTCAAACTTTGCTCAGTACTTTGAGCGTGTGATAAAACCTCCAATCAAGTCATTTAACAAAGAAATAAATTTACACGCTGCCGCCACTTTATTTTATTGGGGAATAAAGCTTTTTCGATTGACAGGTGAACATGTCGAGTTATTACAACACGCGAAGAAATAGCAAACTATTGCACCAGCGTACATTGAAATTTCCAGTTCATGCTAAACACAAAATTGAAGGATGCTTTTCTTGAAATCAAATACAAACAAAGATATAAAAACAATACATCTAGATCGTAGTAAACAGAAAATAAAAAATGCATCAAACTTTTTTATACTAAGCAAACGAAGAAGTGTCGCGGAAGTCATACGGTCCCGATGACCTGCGGCAGTCTGAAAAGTAGCCAAGAAACTAGGGAATGTAGCTGCTTACTCCATAAACACTAAAACATCTGTTCTTTCATTTTTTTTAGTACATTATGCTTTATCACACAGAATCATATGCTCCACATGAGATGAGGCAATTATGCCGTCATCGATATTTTTCTTCTAAAAAGGGAAACGCGAAGGCTTACACAAAAATAAAACCAGTGCACATTATCATCGCTCAAAGTGCACGGCAGTAGGTCATTTTGCTATTCTCCATCAGGATGCTTCTCAAATAAATAGAAAACTGCACCAGTATTTCTAGAGGGATATCGAAAAGGCATCTTTCATCACTATGCACCACTACAAATTTAAGTATTACAATAGATGCGTGGATACATCCCTAGAATTTAAAGACCGAGTTCCTTGAGGTAAACTAAGTATGATCTTTGAATTTAGCAACGCAAAAAATTGCACATGCAATGTCGGCGTAGTTGTAGCTTCACTGCGAATCATATTTTTCGTATTTTCCTGTATTTTGTGTGGTGTGACTGACTCACTACCAAGAAAATGCGGATGAGGCGCATCCTTCCAGTGAGCAGCCGAGATGCTGTGCAGGTTTTCCGAAAGAACCGCAGGCTTATCCGAAAGTAAAAGAGGAGAACTGCTCTCGTTCTTCGTTCTCTCGGTAGAATAGCTTACCTCTACATCTCTATAACTACCATTGTAGGCAACCGGGTAGATAATGGCAATATACGTAGGAAAAATGGCATAGTGATTGGAAAGTGTATGAATAGTGGATTGTACAGGCAGATTGGCTTTACTGAGGAATAGCGAGAATGTGCGAGGGAAACGAGGAGTGACGATCCACTCAGAATCCCTGACAGCCATTTTCCCGGCCAAGAGCTTTGTACGAGGAATACCATGCATAGACAGACTTCCTTTAAGTTGCTTTAATGGATCCTGTATTTCAGAAAAAAGAATAAGTGGAAAGACAAAGGCAAGGGAGACAGAGCGAGCGCAGAAAATGCTGCACTTGGAAGAAGTTGGAACAGGCTGTTTTCTTTCCGCCATCTCTGAGCGAGCGTAAGATGAAAGTTTTTCTTGTAAAAGTGGGTTGGGGTCAAACTCGACCTCAATGGAAGGTACAGAGGCTTCAAAGCGTCTCAAAACAAGTTTTTCCCGAAGCATTTTTGAGTGAGATTTTGTATAAATCAAGACAAGTTTATGCTTGACTTGTAGCCGTTTTAGGGCCTGAAAGGCAAGTGTCACAACTCTAGATGAGCGCAACCCACGCATACTTTGTCCATTATTCTTTACTGGTTGAGAAAACGAGCGACGAGAAAGCAAACGATTCCCACATGAAGGTTTCGTTCTCTCAATGAAGGAAGTAACAGCGGTTTCTGGCCTGCTACTCCATTCCAAAGAAGTATCTGTAGGCCAAAACGTCAAGGAATCCAGAAAAACAAAGCGAATCTCTGGATATTCGGAGAGGAAACAATCCAATTCTTCCATACTGTGCAGGAGTTGCAGCGGTGACACAAATGCAGCATATGAAAAGTTTCTAAAAGCAATAAGACAAGCATGTACTTTCGAGTAAAACCCCTTAAGAAAAAAGAGGTGAAAAAAGAGAAAAAGAAATGGAAAAAACTATGAAATGGTAGAATGTGGAGAAACACATAGGAATAACGAAAAAATAAAGATGAAGTATACGTGATCAAATAAGGAATATTACTTTTTTTCAATGAGAAAAAGGCATGAAACCTTTTCTACAGCCTAAAAATTTCGTTTTTGTTGCGTGTGTTTAGTTCATGGATAAGTTAAAATGGCTTTCCAAATTTCGATAGAAGAAAATCCTCATATACTGGGATACAATAGGGACTCACCGCAATGCATTTTCACCTTTGGAAGGGAGTGCGGAAAGTGTTTCTATTTCTCGATTGCGCATAAAAAGTCCTTCAATTTCAAAACATTGTCCCCCCTAATAATAAAAATAAAGCGTCATTCGAGTAGTGAAAAAACAACAACAAATTTCCATCCTTCATCACCTAAGAAAAAACGGAGTAGGTTATCCAATGCAAACATTCAGAGCGAGAGAGGTTTGAGAAGGAGAAATCAAAAAAACAAATATCTGGCATAAACAGTTGTTTTAATGAGAAATAAATATGGAAGTGCAGCGTGAAAAAACAAAAACAAAAACATACCGACTCAGGTAAATGAAATATAAACTATAGATGTGACCATGGATGCATTGCCAAAAAAATTAGAAAAGAGAGGTGGCAGCATTTAAAAGGTATACACAATTGCAGCGCCTACAAAAATTCTTTTAATCGATAACTCTTCAAAAGAAAAATGCAACATATTTTACTTTGACAACTACATTGGGTGTACACCATGGCATAAGTTCAAGCAAATCTTGAAAGAGAGTCATTTGAAAGGAGCAGTCCGTATCTAAAAGAAGAACGCCGGTATTAAGGCCTTGGCAATATTCTGGGCTTATCAATTCTGCAATCAGATGCTGTTTGCAAGCATAGTACATATATATATTTAAGTGAAAATAAAATAAGAAATGCAAAGAACATGAAAAATGCACTCAAAGTTCAAAAATATTAAGGTTTTGGGTGAGGTCCTCTAAAAGAATTATTTCTGTTTCTCGGAGTGAAAAAAAAAATTTTTTTCAAAATAAATCCTATCATAATTTTTCCTGTGTTGAAAATAACATGAAACATTTTTTTTTCAATAAATTTTTTAAAGCTATCTCTTGAATTTTTGCTTGAGAAATCAATTTTTTTCCTTTTTACCATCCATGTTTCCCTCCCCTGATTCATTCCTATTTTTGCTATATATTTATGGGTTAGTAGAAGTAAGAATGAAAAAAACAAAACAAAATACCAGCCAGATCAAACAACTATTTGCAAGAAAACCACGAAAATTTGCAAAAATTTAGCGCTCTTCTATCTAATCTACTTTTTTCTCCGAAATAATTGTATTTTTAATTCTCTTTTTATATATAGCCTGTCGTAAGATTTCCTACGCATCCAAAATGAAAAAAATATCAAATTACTGCAGAAAAAAAATAGCAACTAAAAAATAAAGAGAATGCATATAGCCAGTACTGTCATATCAAGGAGATGACGTACAACGCGTCGTAGCTGTGAAAAATTGTTAATGCGCACAGAAGCATCCTTTACGTTATCATGAAAACATGACCATATACAATTCTATTTTTACACAGCAACAGCAACGTTTAGCTTTCAATAATGAGTATTTTTGATAGAGTTACACGAAAGTAAAAAAAGGTACTAAAACTCTACATTGCTACTAGAGTATCTCCGTACGTACAGTCATAAATTCTTTCTCTGTGATAAAGTGCAAACATATTTTTCCTTACTACTTTCAAAATTTAATGCCGAGGAAAATGTTTATTTTTCCTTTGCCTAATTCTTTCTATATCACTGCTTAAAATTATATAAAAGATAGTACAAAAATGATGATAAAAATTCCCATAGCCCTCCCCAAAATGGATACAAAATCGCAAGAAAAAAATAGTTTGTGAAACGTAAACTTTTTTAAAGATAGATTTTTCAATCAAGACGAGGAACATTTTAAAGGAAAATATCTACACCATAACTTCTCACTGACATGTAGGAGCACCGTTTTCCCTGAATTACTTTCTCCTTCAATGCATACTGTATCTCCTGGGTGTAAAGCAGTGGCTTCTATACGTTTCATACCATGAAAAAAAACAATCAAAAAATCAAACATATAATTTTTTTCTTTTATAAAAAATTTCACTTCATGTACCACTACTATCCTTCTTACCTGATTTCATGTACTGCAGTTCAGTTTTTTTAACTCCCTTGGCCATGTATTACATTTTGCTTTATTCCAGATTAAGAATTCTACTTCCCAAATCACTTCTTACAGCATAAGTAAAGTAATGTTACTACTTCCTGCGTATCCCATTTTCTTCCCATTTGTTAAGAGGCAAAGTTTTTTTAGTGTGATTTCTGTTTCTTTACTCTCAGATTTATTTCTCTCACATTATTCCTTTGAGTTCCATTTCACTTTTTCAAATATAAATATAGTTGTATTTATGTTATTGATCCCAATGTCTTCACATCTTCTCCTCTCTACATTAATGCTTTTAGCATGAGAAAAAACAGAATGCGTTTACAGCAGGCTATTGTCCAATACTGCAATTAAAATTAATGTAGAAAAAAATCTAAGGAAACGTGGTCCATGACAAATCTGATCCTACAGAAGCATTCATTAACCTGCAAATAAAGGTTGAATCCAAGGGCATTGCAAGGGAAACTGCGAGCAGCCACGGAGAAAATATTCATAGCCATTTTCGTCCTCTTTAAGAGGCATGATGCGAAGTACGACTGCCGTATATTTACAAGGAGAAGTGCATTTAGACTTCTTTGCTATCCCATTTCTTGCCTCGCATATCTGCTCCCTAGATAAGATATATACATTGAAAAAATAATTGTTTGTGTGTGCAAAGACTATAAAAACTTACCAAAGGGAAAAATTTTCCAACTAAAAGCTAAAACTCAGATAAAAAGGTAAAGCGTTCAAAATAGAATGAAAAAACACAGGAAAGAATGCATTAAAAAGGATTACAAAATCCCGTCCAGGAAACTCAAACAACACAGTAAATGCAACAGAGCAAGAGTACATCTTTATAGGATTAAAAAAGCAAGATTCACTCAAGAGAGAATCCATTGTTTTAGAAAGTAACGAAGGCTTAAAAAATCGGATAGAAGTAGAAGAAATAAAGTACTACTACAAAGCTACACGGCCCGAAGCTTCTAATTTTCACTTCAGTTACACTTAGCAAATTCCTTAATTTACACAGATACAAGGACAGCAAAATATTCACAATGATAGCAAAATATTTACAATTTTAGCCAATTCCAAAACTTGCATACTTAAAACGATAGAACTAAGGAATGGGGGGAAACAAAATAAAATACAAAAGTGCAGTTTCAAATAGAATGTTGGCAAACCGTCAGGTCTTTTAGAGAGTATGAACTTGTGCTACAAAGTAATGCACCCGAAAATGAAGACAGCAGGTTGGTTCTCATAAAAGAATATGCTTTTTCAATAGAGGAAGGAGTAAAATATTCAAGGAAACGCCTTGCGGAACATTGGCGGGCTTAATTAAAAAAAATATTCTTTCCCAAGCATTGCGCAGTCTACAGAGATGTTTTTACATCTTGCGTTTGCATGCCCTTTCAACTATTTGCTTCTTCTTCAATTTACTTTGAAGGGGTTGTTCTCAGTGAAAAAAATTGCTTGTCTATAAAAAATCGTTTCAAGGAGAGTGATTTTTCGACAAATTTGGGACATTTGTAAAGAAGACCACATTCCGTATAAAAATCGTCGGTTTCTTCCCTTTTTGAAGAAACGCACTGAATTGTACAGACAATGTAAATTATGGAAACGCCACAGAACAAGTAGATACTCATAAGCTTGAGTCTATTCGTCGACAGTGACTGCGCAAACTTATTTTTAACGTAAAAGGCACAAGCTAGGGTTAAACCTAATAGCTTGGAAGAGGGACAAAAATTGAAAAGATAGACGGTAATTTTTAACAAAGCACTGCTAAAACAAATTCGTTGTAATTTTCCCTTTAAAATGCTTTCTGATGGGTATATTATACAAAAGCCGAACAACAGGTAGCTCCGGTGATACCAACGAACCGTCGCTTACGCCATTACGTACCACGCATTATTAAAAACAAAAAAGAGAGGAACTATTTTTAAATGGAAAATGCCATACATATTTTGAAGGGATTTCAAAAAAGCAAAATGGAATACTTGACGCAAAGAGAGATTCGTATGTACAAATGCAAATTTCAATGTAGGGCATGTTGTGTAGAAAATAAATAAGAAAGCTGTAATCTCTTCGTACATATGTCAAGATGGTGCAAGAAGAATCAGAGAAATTAACTGGAACTCCAGTGTGAAATACATCGGACGTGTTATTCTTGCACGTAAAGTAATGCCTTTAAATAGTTGATGGCAAGGTTTTACAACAACAGTTGAACACAAATTTAGAAAAAAATTCTCTTATCATTCTTGTGTAGTGTCAAGAATTTGGCATTTAGTTCACCATTTTTTTTCTCGTAACGTCATGCTCTTTTTGAAGTTATCAATGTAAATGAGTGCAGGGGGGTGTTACACCGACAGCGCTTGCAATACGTATCTGGTGACCGCAAGACTTCTTCAAAAATAAAGTTTCATCGACATTTCGACGAGGAAAGTAGCAGCTTTTCCTTCAAAAACTCGCGCGGTAGTTTATTCTCAGTGTTTGAATACACATTATCTTTTGTAATTCTCTTTCTGTGTCTTCAAGGTATGGAAGAGTGCGATTCAAAGGGTTCATTTGTGTTTATTTTCTTTGTTGTTTTCAAGCTTTTATTTGTTAATCTCCGTTAACACCCATCATAGTTTGCTGCCTCCGAACACACCTTTCTGGTTGAAGCTCTTAGACTTCTCTTGTACTTATGGTTTGCATCCATTACAAGAAGTCTATGACTCTTAACGCCCTGCTTTTCTCTTTTTATAGTCCATTTTTTCCCTGTTTCTGAGCTTAAAAGTAATACGACATTTTTCGCGAGGGGATTTCTCTCAATTAGTTTTGCATAATCTATAGTTTGTAGTATCGCTGTTAAATATTCCACTAGCCGTTCATGTAATTGTTTTTAATGTTTTATCCCTTTCTTTTTTATCAATATGTCGCTCCTAAAACTAAACTCTCTTCCGCCGTATCGTCCTCGTTACCAAGGGACTGCTGCTGGGTTAATGAAGGCTAAGCATTCTTTCACTTCGGCTATAGATACATCCACCGTTGCGTTTTCTTCCCCTACGGCAAAACCTTCTGCATCCCTCCAAGATGCCATTTGTGCTGCTCTTCCCACAGTAATGGTCCCCTCTGGTACGGCTTCAGGGAACAACCGGCTTCCCCTTAAGCTCAGTGATATGATTTCATGTCCTACCGAGCCATCATTACCTACCACTCCATCTGCACTCCTCGTTTCCACCTCTATTTCTCCACCGACGCCACCAGATAAGAAAATAACCTCTCCTTCTGGGCGGCAATACTTTCACGATGGGAATACCTCTTCTCCAGGAGTTGTGGAAAAGGAAAAATTTTTGAGAGAAACATCGAAGGAGTCCACTACTGTTTTATCTACTTCTCATCCTATTGCTGCCATTGTAACGCTATCCCAACATATCATTGATAAATCTTCTCCTTCTCTTGTTACTGTTCGTATTGCTTATCATTTGAAAGTCACGAAAGAATCTACTGATACCACATTAATTGATACCACCACTTCTACCACTTTTTGGAACACTGCTTTTTTTGATGTACTACTGGAGTATGACCTCGAAAAGTATGACATTTATATTTTTCAATGAGATTCATGGAAATTCTGTGGAGTGTTATATTAGGTTTGGATAGAAAGTACTTGTAGAAATGGATGCTCAGCATGAAACAAGGGAAAGTTTAAAGTAGGATACGTGTTGGTGTATTATCTGTTTTAACAGTAAAACGTGTTTTTAACATTTTTTGTAGTTCTTTTTCTTAGGGAGGAGAGAGGTTTACTAAATGAATATCCACATTATGATGGAGCGATACATAGCGGAAAAATAAGTATGAAGAAGAAAAATAAAAGCAAGAGAGCGTAACAGATGAAGAAAAAAAGTAGATGAGAGAACTCTATACAAATCCATGAGGAATAAAAGTCTTATAGATAATTAAACCTGAACATTAAACACTTTTCGAAAATTTTTATTTCGTAATGTCAATATCCCGTGTAGCAATATAGAGGCATTAGCACATCCCTCCAAACTTATCAACATTTGTAGGATCAAATAACTTAAATATTTTTTTTGGTTGCTTTATTTTATGCCTATTAGTTTAAACTTAAGTTTTATTCTCCTTCAGTTTCAATTTTTTTGTTTTATCTCTACTTTTGTCTATTTTCCTTCTTTTAGGCTTGGTCCTTTCATTCAAATTCACAGCAATTCCTCTGGGACGACGATTGCTCTTGTTTCTGAGCATGGCTGCGCAGTGGCTGATATTCCACTTCATACTCTCTTTTCCACTTCATCCTCTACAATTCCTGAGATACGTGGTTCTCTTCTATTTGAACAAAGAAGAGGATGGATCGACGATGGAAATGCTTCTTCTCATTGTAATTCACTCATACCAGGTTTGTTTTCGTATTTACATATGTTCGTTGTAATTTTTTAACGTGACACTATTACTTTGAGAATGCGCAATTTCTTTTATATATATTTTTTTTTTCGATCAAAGTAGAGCCTTTTCATTTTTTATCTGGATAGCAATAATTCCCTCGAGCTATAGAGTAGTATCTTTCTCCTATAAGAGAAGAAAGTATTTAAAGCGAAAACCAAAAAAAAATCTGATATCCAAAAGAAGGCATTTTCATTATCCCTAGAGAAAAAACAGAGAGATGTAAGTGGGTGAGAGTAGGCAAATTAAACATATTTTTTATATAAATCTCTGCGCATTGCAATTTTATTTGCTCTATACCTTCTTTTCAAAGAATCTTTTTATGCCTTCTTGTATCTTTTCTGTACATCTTCATTTTTTTTTTGCATGTGTTGTTGCAATATCTTTTCAGATTTTCGAGATATCCTAAAAGTGCAATGGTATCCCTTCTCGGATCAGTGTCTTTGTCTGCTTTCCATTACTGCCTCTTCTCTTTCTTCTTCATCTCTCAGCGGGAGATCACACCTAAAAAGTGGTTCTGTTTCTCCTTGGGGTGTTTGGTGTCTCTTTAATGTTCATCAGGATACTCTGCTTCCTGAAATTGAACTGCTTCTCCCATCCACGCCTCCTGTCCAATCTTCACTGCAGAGAAATGGCGATCCGATGACGCCTCCTGCAGATTCTCGAAGAAAGGATGGATGGAAAGCATCTGTAGTGACTCCTACCCTTCTTTCTTCTTCATTAGATAAGAAAGATTTGGATTTAATGGCAAGACCCATTGATTTTTGCTTTGGTATCTCTTCACATGCATCGGATATCTGGCAACAATTCTCTCTGTATATCTTATATACGCATGATTATTGCTTGGGATATACCCCTCTCTTACCAAAAACAGTTTTGCTTCCAGAGGAAATTTTTCGTTCTCTCCGAGGCATGTATGCCCAATCTTTACTAGAAGAATCATCCCCTTCTCCATCCCCTTTTTCTGAGGCGTTTCCTCCTTCTGCTTCACCGTGTGCCTCCTCTATTGTAGAAATGCAGCCAATGGTCTACTCTCCTTGCGTCAAACAATGGTTGGAATGTGTTGCAAAAGATGCTTATTTTCAAACAAAGACAAAAGGCACACGAATACTTAGGTAAAGACGTGCAAATTTTTTTTTTTTTGAAAAGAAGAAATTTTTCTTTGGCCATTTTTTTTATGGGAAAATTATGAGAGGTAGAGTGCATTGTATCCTCCAGTAAATTCTCTGCTTCTCCAAGACCTGTACATATACTGTAGTATTGTTTCACTCTCTCTTGAATGTATGCATTTTCATGATAGAGGAGGGATTGGATCTACTCACGTTTGTTCAGAGGGAGTCTCGGTTTCTTCTTCCTTTTTTGAAAAGGATTCAATACTCTGCAATCAATGATGGGATGGGAAAACAGTGCTATTTTTTTTGTCTCTCCGTTTTTTGCGTTTTCAATAGGCTTTAAAAATTTTTTTTGTTGTTTGAGGAGGTCTATCTTATTTTGCTTTTGTTTTTAAGTTTTGGTATATTTTCCTGCTTTTTAGTCATACGAATGGTCAACTTCTACCAACTCCTCAGTGGCTCCGTTTAGAGCAGCCACGTATCCCTTCTCTTTCTCCAAATATGGAAAATTCGCTTGATTCAGTGGCTTATAAAAGAATTCTTGTCTTGAGTACGTTTCCTCTGCTCGTTTTTGCTTTTCTTCGTGATGATGCTTCGGTGGATATTTGGAGTTGTGAGACTCTCTTAACTCCCTCTCTTATCGACTCTGTTGCTCCTTCTTCTCTCAAGTCTACCCAGGTGCGATTGGTGTGTGTGTGCAACTTGTAGTGCTTCTGCATTTCAATCTGTGTGTGGAGTTTTCAATTGTTAGTCTACTTTGTCATGTTTTTTCTGTAGTTTTTAATCTCAAATTTTTGAGTATATTTTATCTTTTTATTCCTTATTTCCCATACGTTTTTTTTGTTGAATCTTCTCTCCTGATTATTTTTTATATCTTTTCGTAGCATTTTCTCTCGATTTTTTCTTAGAGTTTTGTATCCCCACCCGTTGTTTCTATGACTCTCATTCTTTTACATCATTTGGATCCACCAAAAAATGAAAGTTCATTTTCTTCTTCTCCTTCATATTCTTCCCTCTCGGAATTTCTGAACCTTTCATCTTTGACTCACACTCCTGCTTTTTTGATAAAAACACCAATGGTAAGTCTAGTTGTTGAGAGGATTAGTGTTCAGATAATCATATTTTTATTAAATTTTAAAAAAGGAAATAAGATGCCTTGGGTTTTTTATCTCTTTGCTCACCTTATTTCTTTTCTTTTTTTTATAGCATTGTTATTTCTTTTTCTCCTTTTTATTATAGCATTATTATTCCTTTCTCTCCTTTTAATAGCATTGTAATTTCTTTCTCTCCTTTTTTTATATAGCATCGTTATTTCTTTCTCTTTTTTTTTATAGCATTGTTAGTTCTTTCTCTCCTTTTTCTTATAGAATCATTAGTTCTTTCTCTCCTTTTTATTATAGCATTGTCATTTCTTTCTCTTTTTCTCTTGAGTTCTCTCTCATTTGTCTCACTTCTCTTTTTTTTTTGATTAGATGATAACCTATGTGGGTTGCCGTTGGTTGGAATTCCTCCAGAATACTCACAATATGATGGCCATTGGCGAGGGTTTGGACAGGACATCGCCTCCTTTTGTAGTTGAAACTATAGTTTCTTCTTCCATTGCCTCTCCTACGCCTTCTTCTCTCTCCACATTTCAATCAAAGCAAAAGCTTCTTTCAGAGAAATTGATTTTGACAGCATTTGTTTTTTCCGATGCTCCATCAGTCTCTCCTCCACCCATGGCTGCTCCTCTGCCCCTGTTGACCTCTTTTATGACGATTTCTTCCTGTCTTTCCTCTCAACCACACAGTGATTTTGAATGTTTCTCTCTTCTTGTCGAGATGCCTTTCGATGAAGAGGGAGATTCAACTGTTTTGCAAGTTCACCCATCTTCTGCAGCTGTTTTTCCCCTCCAGAGGCTTCTCCTCCGTACACAAGGAGAGAATGTGGAAGGCAAAACAGCTCTATCCTCCTCGTTTAGCCCCAGAAGTGGGAAAGGAGGCATCTCTCCACCCATTCCCTCTTCATCAGGGGTATCTGTGGACCCTTACTTGATGAAGCAACACGTGCTATTGATGGAGGAGTTACGCCGTTGCCTTCTGGATACTTCGACTGAAGATTTTATGGAAGTAAGTGTTTGAAGAGGGAAGTCATAAAAAGTGAAAAATAGTGAGATGCGTTGGCCATTTAGAGGGTATCTCTCTCATTTCCAAAATGTGCTAGAAGAGGCTTAGAAGGAGGTGCATGGAGATCGATAGACTGTAAGATGGCTTGGTAAAATTTATCCTGCAGAAAGTGGTGTCACGTTTTAAAAAATAAACAAAAAGAAAAGAATAAATTGACACTGGTGTAGTGCTGAAAAAAATTGAAGAAATTTAAAGCGCATTCTTTCAAGTGAGCTATGCATGTAGTTTCTATGTGAAATCTAGGCTATGTTTCTTTTAGATAGTGAGTGGTAAAGTCATTTCTGATATATAGCTTGAGTAGGAACTCGGCTACGAGTTCCCATCTCTTTTTTAGTTTTGTAGCTGTCAATAGCAATCTGTAGCAGTGTTCGTATCTCAGAGAGGCGAGAGCGTTTAGTACGGGTGCCTCATTTTTCTTCCTCCTTTTTGGAAATAGTTTTTGCTTGAGTTTCAAATGATTCATCCTACACAGAGAGAGAAACCGTGCATAGCATTAGAATGGCGATTTAGGATGAGATTGAAACAATAGTTTGTAATTTTGATGAAAAAAGATATCAAAATTTTCTGTTTGTCGTACAGGAACTAAATGTTATATTTTTCTTGACCTTTTTTTCTCTCATTGAAATAGAGAATTTCTTTTCCTTTTTTTCTTATTTACCGAAGCGAGAGCATTTTTTTTTTTATTTTAATACCACTCTTACTTTTAATATGGATATCTATGCTGTGTCTACAGTATTCAAAAGGGATTGTTCTTTCACTTCAAAGAGTAGAATGCTCTATTCTTTTATCGTATATGGAGCAAAAAAAATTATTGGATGAAAAAATGATGACGTTAGAGAACGCACTGGCGCTAGTAAAATTACAACGTGATGAATGCAAGAATTTTCAAAAGATGTTAATCCAGGATTCTGAAGAGTCCTTGAAACCTAAATTAGAAAAAATTCAGCAATGTGACGTACGATACTTCTCTACAATAAATTCTTTAATTTCAGTGTGACTCTATTCATTTTATTTGCTCTCTTTTTTACTTATATGCGACTCCTCTACCTTGTAATTTTATTCTCTCTTTTTGCATTGCATTGATTTTTTTTATAATTGAATTGCTGTGAAAAATATAGAGACTTGGGTTGCGCTGTATTTCGTTGTATTAATATTTTTGCATAGAGAAACTCTTCCTCATACTCATGGATCACTCTGCCTTTTTCATGTGTGACACACACTTTGGTAGCTTTTATGATATACATAGAATTTCAAAGGTAGACAATGGGGTTGCATCTTCGTATACTTCTACTGTCTTATGAAATTCGATGGAATTATATGTTTGTATATGCCAAATTGTTTCTACCAAGCATTAAAAATGATTGTGAGAAGAAAAAATATCCACTTTTTGATGCAATGGTGCTGGCAGGAGAAAGGCGTGGGACGTAGATTCAGAATTCAAATTGTATTTGTAGCTTGCTTTTTTTGAGTGATAGTGTTGACAATGTTTCTCATTTTTGTTTTTTAACGTTATGTTTTAGATTTGATTTCTGTTGACAATTTCAACATTTTTTTTTCTGTTTACTCTCAATTATGACTGTTTTCTGATTGATTTACTTTTTTCAGCTGGAATTGCGTAACCAATGTGATAGAATTTTTAATATGCTGGGGCAAGTGACGACAAAGCATCGATATGAACGACTTCGGAAAACTTTAATTCCTTCCGCTTTAAACACGATTTATACAACCGAAATGAATTTTTTTGATGTTATTCAGACTCTTGAAAGTTCATGCGCTGATGATTTTGTTGCAGATGAATATTCTATATCGAAAAGTAAATCGAAAATTGTCTTTTTTATTTTCTCTTAGCGGATTTGCACTAGAGATACTGTGAAATTCTTAGGTTTAGCATTTATTTACTTATCTTGCCAAATTTGCACGGTTTGAGTTGTACCCTAGGGTCCAGGTAGACAATTTTGATGATTTCTTGTAAGAGGTGGTTTGATTATTTTCGTATGTCAAAACGTTTGTTAAATACACTTCCATATTGGAAAAATGTCTCAACTAATATTTTAGCAACCTCCATGGTTAGGAAATTCTAATCCTTGCAATGCCCACAAAATGTAATATTTTTACGCTCTTTCGGATTTTTAAAAATATACTTCAGTACAAAAAATGTTTTTGTTAGAGGATTTTGTTTGAGATAGCCTACATTCGTATTTTTTTATAATTGTCTATGTTTAGGGATGTGTTGTCCATCAATCTTTTAGATTAGCTGAAATTGCCATGTTTTATGAGAGCACTATTTTTTTTTTCGCATCACGAAAGCTGTAAATTGATTTTAAAGATAGAGATTAAAGTAAAATGGCGGTTTTTCTTACTACTTGTTTGATTTGCTTTTTACTACATTGTTCTTGCATACAGGTTTGGAAAATTTGAAAAACTATATGCGTCATTTAGCTCTTCACAGGAAACGACTGGAAGTCCGTCGTCAATATTGCACTAAACAATTGCATTCAATTGAATCTCATGTCTCCTCTTTTCCTCAGAATTAGTTTCAAGCGGATGCTTGGGTTTTAATAACAACATTGAAAACCTGGATCTTTTTTCTAAGCGCTTAAGTGTCGTTTTTAAATTGTTTTTTATTTTCTTCACCTTCAACTCTGCAGAAAAAGACTATATTTTATTTATTTTTTGCCAGCTATGCAACAAATGAAATCGCCACCTAAAGTAAATGCTGTTACAGTTCAGATGGCATTCAAACCATTTAAAGCGAATACAAGCAGATTCATGTTGCACCTCCACTTTTATTCCTGGAGATGATATAGAGTGATAAGCTTTGAGCGAAACATGCATTGTTTTTTAAGAAAAAACTATAATCCATAGAAAGGTGGGGAAAAATGAGATTTGCGAGGCATGAAATACTGTATTTCCAAGCGCGTGTACAGAAACAGAAACTGTCAGCTCAAACGAAGATAAATTACCTGTGCTTTTCAAACAATTTTTATCCCCATAAGTTCTTACGAAAAACGTCGCTCTTTCAACTCGTTGTAGGTACATGCTCATGGGTAGATACGTCAGTACTCGTAACTAGCATTTAAGATACGCTCAAATCATAACAGATTATTTCCATTAAATTATGGGAGCTTCGTATAGAAATGGCCATGACTTTTGAGTTTCCCCCGTGCTTCAGAGTCAGCTGCCGCTCTGCTTTATTCTCAATATGAATGGTGAAATCAGCGTACACTACTACAAGTGAACGATTAGTTTCGCTATTTTCTGAGATCGTGACAATTTTAATTCTTAAACAGGGCATATCAAGCCAGTGAGTTTATTCTTTATCTGTTAGCATGTAAGTCCCTATTACCTGCTATATGCCAATTGGCATGCGTCACCCTGGCAATGCAATGACATGTTTGTACGAAAATATGCGCGCTCAAAAACGGTTTGTACAAAGCAAGTACAAAAACAACAGTTTAATACTAATTGCAAATTAAATTGAGCTTAAAAAGAACAAAAATGTTCAGTACATTTTTAAGAGTTTCTCATTTCTCTAAAGCCTTCCCCAAAATTAAATATTCATCGTTTGATATGCTCTTTTTATATGATATACTCAACATCTACGCTTCAAATATTTTCTTTTATTTCCTTCCAAACAAGTACGAATCCTGCACTTAAAGTTGTTCGAGATTATTCCTTTGTCGTGGCACACTCCTTTCATTAAAATCAACAAAAATATAGAAAACCTGGTTGCACTAGAGTTACTTTTTACGCCAACATAACTTGGGATAAGTTTTATATTATTTGACAACCAATTCATTCGCATAGCTGAACATTGTATTGGTATAATGAGGTTGTAGTTGTTAGGCGTTTTCATGATTTAAAACATCTCTTGAGGCAGGGAGGAAGGACTCTAAAGCCTAGTACGTTATTCACTGGTTAAGACGTTCCAGGTGGCTTGTTTCATTCGTAGAAGAGGGCTGCAGTAAGTGAAAATATATGTAGTTCATCTGCCGCTAAAAAATGTAATGAATGACGCTCTAATCGCTCCAAATCATTTTTGTAGTAGTGCTTAACACCTTGTAGTCTTTGCCAAGTGAATGAGGCCGCAGCTTTCCTTTATATTTTTTGGCAACTGGAAATGAAAGGAGTTGCAATAAATTTCATTCCTGAATCTATCATATCACTGTAAAATATATCACATTGCATTGGAACATTTCAAACAATGAATAGCTCCAGTTTTGTACCATTCGCTGATGATAATACAACCGCTTCTTTAAGCACTAGCGGTCTAACACCTATTGGAGAAGATGAGTTACTTGAGCTCGCTTATCCAGCTGCCCCTGTCGATAGTGGAAAAGTTAAAATTGGAAATAACTCAAAAAAAAAGAAAGGAGAAGGGCCTCCGTACACAGAACAAGCTCGAAGTTTCTTTTATGTTTTTGCTTTTACTTTCCTCATTTTGCTTGTTGGAGGAGCAATTATCTTACTCACCGGCCTCGGTTCATGTGACATGAAATTTCTAAGTGAGTGAAGTCGATTTATTTTTCGATAATGCTAGTTAACATGCAAAAGTAATGTTTGCCTTGAGGATGAATCTTTCGAAATGGTATTACTTCCTCAAATATATGTACTTGTGTTGCTCAGGTAGCGGTAAAAATGGTTTCTCTACATATGGTGGAAGTATAGAGAAGAATTTACCCTGCACCAGTTCGTACTGTCTAAAACTTGCTGGCAGACGTTTATCTTATATGTCAAGTGCAGAACTTCCCTGCAGTAGCTGGTACTCTTATACGTGCAGAAACTTTATACAGAAACATGACATACCTGCGGACAGCGATTCATATTCGATCTCTGACGTTGCTGCAGCCGAAGTAAAGCGACAAATAAGCGATTCTTACAAAAATGATTCAAGAGTTTCAACCTATAGTAGCTTGGAAGATGTCATGTATCATCATTGTCTGAATAGTGAAGGACGAGCCGCGAATGGATCAGTAGAGTTGGTTGAACTTATAAGAGAGAATGTTCCCGAGTTATTACTTAATCAATCAGCGATATTGCGGCTACAAAATGATAGTGTTTCAAAAGCAAAATTTTTGGGAAAACTAACGAACATTGGCTTATCCTTAGGCGTTTCTTTCAAGACCCAGCTATCTTTTTACTCACAGAATCCGCGCTATACTATGGAATGGTTTGGTGTACTAGATTCTTTTTATGTGAATAAGAGTAGTTCTGCGGTTCTTCAGAAAGCTGATGATCTTTTTGGGCTTAATGATGGAAATATTTCGGAGCGAATAAGCAATATCTCATCTTATGGCGCATACTTGTCAAATTTGACGTCTCTCATTCGTGTTAAAGTTACTTTGGCCGAATTGGAGAAGGATTATTTTCCTGTTATGGATTTTATAACTGCATCAGAGAGTTTGTCTCCGCTTAACTGGGATAATGCGACTGTTGCTACAATTTTTTCACCGGATTACTTCAAGGTAATTACAGACTTTGATTATCAAGTTGTAATTGATGCAGCAAGAATCGCTGCCCTACGTTTTTTTGCCAAGACCTTATCGGATGACTTACAAGAGTTTTTGCTTGGAGCTGCTATATTTTCTGGTACTGCGTCTGCTTGCATGAAGAATATAAATGTACTTACGGAATTGCGCTATTTAAATCGAACAGTGGATAAAAATGTAATGAAATCGATCGAAACGGTTGTGAAAGATTTCAAAGAAACTTTTAATGAGAGCTTTTCACATAGTACTTGGATGGATTCGCAGACTGCAGCGGCAGCAAAAATGAAACTACATACGCTCCAGCCAAGAATTGGATATCCTGCATGGATGGATACACCTGAAAGCATAGAAGTAGGGCTTACAGAACGACTTGGGCGGATCTATACGTATACAAACAAATCGTTTGCCGCCATTCACACCGCATTAGCTGTGAACGCGCTTCGTTACTCTCTTTCTATAGTGAATAAAGCGAAATGGGACCGACTTGACGATTGGCAACTAAGTGTGTATGACATGAATGCTTACTACAACCCAGAATTCAATGAAATAGTTATTCCTTATGCCTTTCTGACGCATCCTTACGTAGAAAATCCAAACGTTAATGCCTCCGATGTAGAAAAACTTGTTTCAGAGGTATTTTTATTGGGAGGTGCAGGTTCTATTATAGGCCATGAAATGACCCATGCATTTGATAATAAGGGAGCTCTGTGGGATGCTAACGGTACAAATACACCTTGGATGTCTGCTGCTTCAATGAAAGCATTTAATGAAACAGTCCACTGTTTGGAGGAGCAATATTCCAATTACACTGTAACAGTAAAGGAATTAAACCATGGCTACGAGGATGATAAAGTTATTCCTTTGAAAGGCGTATTTGAAATTTCTGAAAACATTGCCGATAATGGCGGCGTCTCAGCTGCGTTTCGCGTGTTTTTAAATAGAATTGGCCAAAGAATAAATTTAGATACGTACATACCACTTGCTGGCCTAAGTTTAACTTTAAAACAACTCTTTTTTATAGCCTATTCTCAAACGTGGTGTATTCTTTATAAACCAGACAAACTTTTAGATGTTGTCGCATTAGACCAGCATGCCCCTGGCAAATGGCGCTCCGAAGGTCCCCTTCGAAATTTTCAACGATTTTCTACTGATTTTCAATGTCATGTTATGGATTGGATGTATCCATTAAATCGCTGTGTTTTGTTTGATCATATGCAATCATCCATATAATGTGGATGGATAAGTTAATAATGAAATCTACTACGCTTTTTCCTCCCCTGTCTGTCATTTTCGATTTGAAAAACTCTTTTCCCTTTACTATTTTTTTTGTTTTTTGTTCATGCGTACTCAAGCGTGCAAAAAGGAGTCTCTTTATTTTTTTTCTTAGTATTTTTTTATTTTTACTGAAATTCTTTAAGAGTTTGTTGTGAATGAAAAAAGTAAACTTCCTAAAGAAAAAAAAATTTTTTTTTTTTTTTAATTGGAGTGTGTAGAGTAGTATACTTTTTTTGTTAGTTGACACTTCTACTATGTACTTTTTTTTTGTTAATCGCTGTCAAAAACATTAAAAAAACACTGTTATATCGTCTTTTCTTCGATGTGTTAGCCATGGAAAAAAAAAAGAAACACGTGTGCTCTTATAAGATATATAATCTAAAGCTCGTTTTGATTTCAAAAATTCACATTTTTATTTTATTTTTTTTACATGTATACTCTACTCAAGGTTTACCTATCATTTACGTGGGTGGGTGGCACATTTCATCGCCTGAATAAGCAAGAGAGAGCAGAGAAAATTATAAAAAACGAAGTTGTATTCAATACAAGCCAAAAAGAAAAAAAAATCACCCACATAAACGATACGAGTATCTATAAAAACAAAATGTATTCACTTTTCTTACACAATGAAAAAAGAAGAATTGACATATAATTTTTTAAGTCTAGATACACTGTTTATTGAAAAACTAGAACAAACACAAATTCTCTTTTGTGACTGTTATTTTTCATAAGAATGCATAGAAACATGTCATTTTTTTATATATATATAAAAGGATTAAATATTTTTTCTTTAAAACGTAATTAAAAAAGCATAAAGCATATGTTAAA